>JAOBYG010682148.1:0-14369 GCA_025403545.1 Epizoanthus stellaris | reverse complement strand
GATGTCAGTTTTGCGTTATTTTGTGTAGAATCACGAGAATATGTTAATTAAATACTTGTTTCAAGTACGGAAAAAGCAAAGAAACAAATAAGGCTGAACTGGAAAATACCTTTCCACTTTAACTTTTAAAATATTTCTACCTAGCCACGGGGTACGCGGCTAGAAGAGAATAATACATAAATATTCCTCATATTGAAAGGGTGCCGCTGTTTTCGGTCTTCGTTTTTGAGATTCGAGGGGTCTTCCTTGTCTTCGTTTTTTAGATTTGGGGGGTCTTCGGTCTTCGGTCTTCGATCTTAGGTCGTCGTTTTTGAGACACCCGCATGTAAACACTAAATGTGAATTATACAGATAGACAAACAAAACATTACTGAAAATAAATATTAAAACAGTAACTGATCATCAGTAGGATTCCTAAAGTGTGTGTAATTCTACAATTGGTTTCGGCTCCACTAAATCCTCGACCAATTGTAGAACATTTGAGGCGGAGCCCAAAATCTTGGTCTTCAATGGGAGATTCACTACTATTTTATTATATTTTCACAGCCTGACAGCTATGATTGGAAATGACATCAAAATAAAATATAATTTCTGAAATACTAGGAAAACTAGTGTCAAAGTAAACAAAAAACAAAAAAGGTTAAAAAGTATACTAACGCCTCAAGATGCAACAAAGAAAGGAAAAGAAAGAAAACAACGACAATCATTCATAAATGTTGCAACTACTTAAAACTGTATTATTCTGGAAATTGTTGAAATACGGTGTTTCAAGAATCTTTGACTTCCAAAATACGTATTACACAATGACCAAAGCGTATGGCAGTCCATAAAGATTCTAAAGGAGCTTCAAGTTTCTTACTCATGGTTCCTGCAGCTATCCGCTCAGTAACTTCGAGACCTTTTTAGGTCATTTTAAGAACAAAAATTAGAAAATTTAAGACCTACTTTTCTGAGGAACAGGACTCAATCGACTGAGCAAAACGTAGAACGAAGCTGCTCGCAAACAAAAATTGAGCTTCAAAACCTGATCCGTGAAAATATGAATTTAATTTAACATGACGAGAAATTTAAATCCTTTTGAGACCTAAAGCAGCAGTTTGACAAAGTTAAGACCTTTTCAAGGTCTTAAAATGCATAAATAAAAATAAGAATTTTTAGGACTTTTTAAGGATCCGCGGGAACCCTGTTACTTATTGTGATACTTTTATCAAACGATTTACAGAAAGTATCAAGGTTCTACACAAGCACCCCTGTTCAATCATTGTTAAAAAAGAAGTCACAAAATGCAAAATATACGGCACTCCATATTCTACGGGACCCGGTATCACGCCTTGTGCCTTTGTGTGCTGCATATTGCTAAAAGTCAACCTTCTTGAAACTGCTATATTCAAACCACAGCCACAAACCTTGGTGTTGCTGAATCCTTCTGCAAACAAAATGATTTCTGCGATCATGCCAGAATCGGGTACGACCATGGAGATTGGTCTAAACATGCTCTTCAAGTTGTCCGGTAGCTCTGTGCGCCCAGCATACCCTGAGGTAATGGAAAAGCAGACATTTGTGAGTTCGAGAGAGTATAGAGGTCATTACTAACACCAGTTTATCAGTTAAAGACAGCACAGATGAAATCGAGAGTCCTTATTTACAATGCAGAAAAACAAGATATGTGTCCCATCCAACACAAAAATAGCTTATATGAAAATAAAAATTGAATGACAATTAACGAATGAGAACTTTATTTAATTAAACCAGAAAATCGCCTAG
The DNA here is from genome assembly GCA_025403545.1 of Epizoanthus stellaris. Taxonomy (NCBI): domain Eukaryota; kingdom Metazoa; phylum Cnidaria; class Anthozoa; order Zoantharia; family Epizoanthidae; genus Epizoanthus; species Epizoanthus stellaris. Next base: position 12,605 of record JAOBYG010682148.1, on the reverse strand, counting down.
TTCATTCGAGAATAATCAAGAAGTTTGAAAGTGAGATTTAGTGACTGAAAACGATCAAATCAAAGAATGAAACGCGAGGAAATTATATTAAAACCTGAAAAATGTTAGTCTTAATTAGCTGGACTTGTAATTCCAAAACTGGTTGCAATAGAAACAGATATTATCATGGACACGGCTCTAGCAAACCAAAGTGTCTCTAGACACATTCAGATCAAAGTTAGTTCCATTTTGGGGTTGTTTCTCAATGGATCGTAAGATCTAAATACTTGAAAACAATGCAGGCATATTTTCCCAGTCTTGTATTCGTTTATCATTGTATTGCATTCTGTTACAGGACACATAAAAAGTATTCATTTGAAATAAAATGCCAATGAACAAATGGATGAATGAATGAATGAATGAATGACTCACTCATTCATTTAATCATTCATCTATTCATTCATTCAATCATTCATTCATTCAATCAATCAATCAATCATACAATCATTCAATCAATCATTCAATCGATCTATCTCCCATCCTTTTTCATTCATTCATTCATTCATTCATTTCATTCAATAGCCCATCCATTTTCATTCATTCATTCATTCATTCATTCATTTAATCAATCAATCAATCATTCAATCGATCAATCACCCATCCATTTTCATTCATTCAATCATTCATTCATTCATTCATTCAATCAATCATTCTATCATTCAATCATTCAATCAATCACTCATTCGCCCATCTATTCGTCCATTTTCATTCACTTATTTATTTATTTATTCAATCAATCATTCAATCGATCAATCGCCCATCAATTTTCATTCATTCATTCATTCATTCAATCAATCAATCATTCAATCGATCAATCGCCCATCCATTTTCATTCATTCAATCATTCATTCATTCATTCATTCAATCAATCATTCTATCATTATATCATTCAATCATTCAATCATTCAATCAATCACTCATTCGTCCATCTATTCGTCCATTTTCATTCACTTATTTATTTATTTATTCAATCAATCAATCAATCATTCAATCGCCCATCATTCATTCATTCATTCATTCAATCATTCAATCAATCACTCATTCGCCCATCTATTCGTTCATTTTCATTAACTTATTTATTTATTTATTCAATCAATCATTCAATCGATCAATCGCCCATCAATTTTCATTCATTCATTCATTTATTCATTCATTCATTTAATCAATCAATCATTCAATCGATCAATCGCCCATCCATTTTCATTCATTCATTCATTCAATCATTCATTCATTCAATCAATCATTCTATCATTCAATCAATCATTCAATCATTCATTCATTCAATCAATCATTCTATCATTATATCATTCAATCATTCAATCAATCACTCATTCGTCCATCTATTCGTCCATTTTCATTCACTTATTTATTTATTTATTTATTCAATCAATCAATCAATCAATCATCCATCCATCCATCCATCCATCCATCCATCCATTCATTCATTCACACAAGCTATCGACAACTTATAATAACTAACCTGGATTCATAGTGATGAAAATTCCACAAGACCACACCAGGTTGATCTCTCGCCCTTCAAATACAAACCGAGTAGCACCAGCTGATAGAGCAGACAGGATGGACAAGATCTGTTGAGCCACCACCGACAACACTTCAATGTTGATACGGTTGAACTCATCAAAGCAGCCCCACGCACCAGTCTGAAAAAAAAATAAACTCATTATTAACATATAATAGTTTTTAAAAGTATTTTTTAGTATTTTAACATTAAAATGTCATTGTTAGCTGTTGGCTTATCTTTTATATATGTAAATATATTCCTTTACATAATAAGAACGATACACAGGATGTAAAATCAAAAACGCAACACAGCGTGGGAGATATAACACAGTGACCCTCAATCAAGATGTCTCTCAATCACACTACACCTCTCCCTCATAAACCCTAAGACACTACGAAAGTAAGACAAAAATTCAAAGGAATAGCAATACAGAAAGGAACAGAAATTTATTACACATCTTTCAGTCTTTATAATCACATGCACCGAACAAACACTATTCTTCCTTTCTGAGTCCCATTATATTGGATAAGGTAATGTGTGAGAACAGTCTGAACAGTTGCTCCTAAAATAACTGAGGGGGGCCGTTTGAGGAAACTCCACATGTAAAACCCACACCTTTGTATTAAACGGTAGAGAGTATCCTAACCTGAACATGTTAAGTCAGGATATTTCTCAGCTGCTGCCTTTACCTAGTAATTCTCAAACTCATTAATTATTCATGAATCAAACACAGTGGAAAATCATAAGCGTGATGGAAGTTGGAAACACTTCCACTAAGTCATCTAGTGAGTTACGCAAAGTTTCACACCAAAAGTGAATGTTATTTGTACTAATCATTTGCATAAAGTGTTATGCAAAAATTGTACGTCCAGAACATTCTTTCGTGGACTATTTGCATTAAGTTGGTTTGTCAGGGAAGATATTTCATTTTTCATCAGGGGATTCCAAACATCTCAGACAATAAAAGTACTTGGCCGAAGCGGCTTCATACTTTCATCTGTTTCTCGGTGTTTGGAACCCCTGATGAAACACTCGCACTCATTTTTAAATAGTACGTACAAAACGAATCCCTTAAATAAAGAAAGTCATACCGCAAATCAAGTCTCACAAAAACAATGGGGTTCAGGTAAATACCACTGCTTTGCATACCTGAGCAAGACCGCTATACATACGACCCATGGACTTATAGTCCAGTCCCTCTGAACAATTCACCACGATAACGTAATTGCCCAGAGCCTTCCCAAGATCCTTCACAGTCTCAGTCTTGCCAGTACCAGCGGGTCCCTTGGGGCTTCCACCACGATGCAGATGCAGTGCTGTAGTCAGCGTCATGTAGCACCTAGTCATAAACAAGGTTACATCACTGTATAACTACTGCGCATAACAATAATAATAATAATAATAATAATAATAATAATAATAATAATAATAAAGGTTTACTGAACAACATCCATCTTACGTTATAATCAAATTACAAAAATACATTTAGATTTAAAATTACTAACACTATAAATATCTAGTTAATTAAAATGGAATATAGTAAAACTAATAGAAATCATAGAAGTTAATTAATAACTGATTACAATTGTTTAAAAAAGAAAAGAAAGGAATAGTTATGAAACATTGTTCTGAGTTTAAAACTTTTTGGCCTTTGATATAAAAGTGCATAGCTACTACTAATTCTCTGTTCTTCAGACAATTTATTAAAAGATCTTGCAGCTAAGTCTTGAAAAGTTCCTGCTTCTTTAGGCTCCAGTATCCTCAAATACAGTGAGTCTGTCAAGCGTAGGTTGTACTGATCCAATGCGTGCTTCTTCAGTGTAAGGTACTTCGGCCAATCATCCCGATATATAGCCTTGTGTGTTCATTTAAGCATTTACAGTTCCCTTCTTTGGACTATATGCGCATGTCCAAACGCTGACACATTTTCCCATACATTTCTCTATAGGCGAGAATCTCTGGCTCATTCTTTCCTTTGGTGCAAGAGACATATACGGAATTTTTTACTTTTTCACGACCCTCGATCTTTTTTGTATCTAAGAAAAACGTTACCCAGGCTACTACGTTAGAACAACTCCAGTTCTTTTGAGCAGTGTTGCCAGAAAGCTAAAGGGACTTTACGACCCCATGACCCGGACGCAGCACAATACAATAGGCTTGGTTACACCATACAATAACTGCACGTGAAAATGCAACCAGCTGACAACGTTTCTGCGGTTGTCTTTTGCTTTGGAGAACGTGAACGTGAGAATATAAATCTTCTTATTATATTTTCTGCCTCAAAACTACGTTACCTAATTCCTACTATTCAAAATTCTTAATAAGAAAATCAATATCAAACGAATGAGCGGTACAGCAAACTAAATGAAAGGAAAAAGAGCAGAAATTTGCGAGCCGCGTCGCCAGGCGCTGCACCGTTGGATCATAAAGTCCCTAATAACTTCAAACACGACCTTGTAATAAGATATTTTCTTTTGCACCTCGCGTTATTCAGTCCTGTCGGTTGCACTTTACTAGTTAAGAAAAAAACAAACTCTGTATCTTCCAGAGCAACGTGGTGTCAGTTTTATTGTATAGGGCAGAATTGTGGAGGATGAAGCAAAGTGATGCAGAGAGACTGGACAGGTTTTATCGGATATGAATTAAAAAACATGAAAATACGGTGGCCAGTGAAGATAAAACAACATGTGATGGCGGTGGCGATATATCAAACATGCACTAAGAGGAATTCTGGCAGCAATGTGAAAGTTGCACTGACATGACATAGGCACCACAGGGAAAAAGGAAAAGATGAAAGCCAAAAGAAACATAGAGAAGAACAGCAGAAAGGAAAAAAAAAATGTTGGAATGGAAAGGATGGCATGAAATAACTAATAGATAACGGTGGAAACAGACACTCAGGGACTCCACCTCCACACCGAGGAGAAAAGAGTGATGCTGATGACAACTTATTACAAAACTATACTAACTGTGTTGATAGCACCTGTATCAACGATTATCGACATTTCATGAGAATGTTTTTGTTTCAGCCAATACTAACCTGTCCGTCAGGGGATGATAACTATTTGTCTTGAGTTACCAAGGTACTCATAACCATACTAACCTGTCCGTCAGGGGGGTGATGACTAGTCGTCCTGAGTTACCAAGGTACTCGTAACCATATTGGAACTGAGTATTAGTTTGGCGAACAACACAATCATCTATGTCCTGGATGAAAGTGGATCAGACAAGATATTAGATTATTGGTAAAAACACAGGGTGCATTCCATAATTCGTAGGATACTCACCTCTCAGTTATATCTCGTTTACATAATTTAATTACTCTGAAGATTACATTTTATATTCTAACAAGATGTAACATTAACTAATGGTACATTGTGGGGAAATGTTGTCCTGTGATTACAGATCTCTTCTCCTGCGATGAAAGATGTTTAATGTGTTATTACCGACAGCGATTGTTCATGGTGAGGAAGTCAGCTATTTCTCAGGCTTTCATCTTGTTCACAGATTCTACACTTATTTATCGGTATATCCCTCTCCAAAATAGGCCTTAAGGCCTGGACACACGTTGCAACATTACATGCAATAATGTGCGCAATTGGTTCAATCGGTGTGGCCACCCTCTGCGACATTGTGTGCAATATATGACCATTTTGCTTGCTAGAGTAGTTCGATTTTGTGGTCAGTTATCAAAGAAACCTACGTGAAATATGATTGGCTAAAAAATTCATTGATTCGTCAGACCATTGCATGCAATGTTGCAATTAGTGGCCAGACGGTGAAATTGTTGCATGCAATGTTGCAGAAGTAGGATTGGATTCTAATTCTGCAATATTGCATGCACTGTTGAGTGCAACAATTACAGGGATGGCCACACAATGCAATTCTTCCATTGCGCACAATATTGTAAGGAAGTTGCACCGTGTGGTCGGGCCTTTATGCATTATGACATATATTCGTTTGTACTGTGACTATTATACATACCACAATGCACTATTTTAGTAGTGACAGAACAAAAAAACATGATGTACAACGTGATAATGCAGAATGCATAAGGCTTATTGTAACATGTGATCAACAGTATAGATCATCCTCCCTCCTCCACCATCCCTCCCTCCTCCACCAATCACGTGACCATGTTCTGTAAAACGTTGTACATTTGACGTATAGAACGACACAATTAACTTTTTATAATCACACAATTTTAAAAACGTTCGTAAATCAATGGGGAAAAATGCTTGTAACAACACGAATGTAGCCACACAGCAAAACGTTCACAATCATAACACAAAAAGTCAATAATCACGCCACAGACTGTCGTTAATAACACGTTAAAACATCTTCCATCACAGGACAAAACGTCTGTAATCACATTTCGTAAACACATAAATATCATTTATAAAATCACAACAAAACATCCACATGTCATATACTTTGGGTGACTCTGAAATGAAAATGACCTCAAAAATTGCTCCAAATAACCCACAAAGTAATCAAAGGCACAAGGACACAATTATTGCGGTGAGAAAACTTTATCAGTAGCATTTACACCACTTTTCTAATAGTACTATACGAAATCCAGTTCACTCGCATACAAAGTCTCTAACCAACAAATCGCTACCCTTGGGTTACCTGTGATGTCACCAACTTACCTTATCCCAATAAAGCCTGAGCTGACTTAGCCACTCAAAAGCCGTGACGTCATTGCACCCAGACTTGATCATCTTCTCAATCACATCCCTGGCATGTACCTCAATAGTAACAAGCGCCACTAGCTTCAGCCGCTGCAGTTTGGTGAGGTTACCACGGATCATCTCTGAGAACTTGCCAAGCATGGACACCTACAATAATGCACACAATCTATTAAAAATAACTCTAAATATAATGCCAGGTAAGTTAACTTTTCATCTCTTACACAAACATATTTGTAAGCAGCTTCAATGTTTCGTACCATAATCACGGTGATATATTTATAACAATAGTTTCTTCAGAAACATGATAGTACTTTCTTAGTTGTAGTCTTTGAGACTAATAGTAACTATAAGGAAGCATTTTCATTTCGAAAACTACAGTCAGACAGTATTTATCTTCACCTCAAGTGGCACTGGTCTTGGAGGAGTCTACCCAGCCAAAAAAAGCAGACAAACGCAAGTGGTAGACAATAGAAAACAGGATTCTATCTTGGAATTGTTTTGGGAGGGGAAAGTAAGGTATCATTATTTTCGTGGGGGGAGGGTGGAATAAGGTATGGTCGAAAACCAGTTCTCGAACCTGCAAAGGAGTTCTGTGAACAATTCACTTTTTTGGGGGGGAAGCCGGTGTGTTTAGGAGGAATGATTCCACCCCAAAACCCCTCTCGGTAGAATGCTGGAAAATATGGCCAAGTGCTTACAGATGTGACAAAAGTGGCTTAACCCTTTGAGACCTGGGAGTGCCTTTCAAACCCGAGTGAGATGTCCTAACTTCTCAACACATTAACAAAAGTATGAAGTGTGACCATTCAAATGAAAGATCTTGATGAATACATTCTCTTGGCAGTAATTGTTCCTCAATACCATTAGTATCATATATCCCCTAAACATTGTCAATGTCACCAACCTGTTTCTTCTTCAAGCTCTTAAGTGCTTTCTTGTCTCCTCGTTCTTTTGTACTCGCAAGTGCCTTGGTACAGTCACCGGTCCACTGGATCTGACTTGATGTAATGGTCAACTGAAACAGAGGGGGTAGAAGGGCAGGCAATGAGAAGCAATGGTCGTAGAATTAGGAATAAAGTTATCAGGATGAGAACATTGCATCCTACATGTACGTTTAATGGGTCGTAGTAGGTCTCGAGTTCACACAGATGAGGCAATCATAGATTTTCAGCAGCATCGATGGGCTTCTGTTCGGCAAACGTTCTACGATACGTTGATGGTTTTAATCACATGATTTCATTCAGCAGTGTGAATAGCCTAACTGAAGTTAACAATCTGAAACTTGTACGACATCCCTCGTAATCTCCTATTGTCTAACATTCCCAATTTGCATACCAGTTTTCAGTGTTATGCATGTATCTGATTTTTGCAACAGTATCCCCTCCCTAACGGCCATTGGCTATACTGAGGAATGTAAAATCGTTTACATCAAAAATGGTCCCCATTTAAATGACAGCGCTAGTAATTGGACAACAGCTTGTGAAAATTTGCGAAAACTTGTAACCTGTCACAAACTGGGAGAATTCGTCCAAAAAAATTCAAACCATAACAAATAGTCATAGGGCACTTTCCACTGTTGGGTCTGGCCGGCACGACCAGTCAGTTCTCAAATGGTATGCAACAACTGTCAGAATTGCTTCTGGCCAGACTGGCACAGCCTCATGGATTAGAGCCGCTCAGTTCTTCCATTCCGGACGGCCAGGGTGCGGGAATATGGTGACATATGATGGGAAAAAACGCTTGCGTGCGCCTTGACTTGTCCATTTACAGTGGCCAGAACACGTTCTCTCGGGCCGCCCAGACCCAACAAATGGCAAGCAAGCGCCCATAGATAGATACACCTTGTTCTTATGTTACTGTTTCCATCAGAATTCAGTATCATTGTTAGACATAATTTGTATTCAAAAGAGGAAGACAACATCTTTACTAGCCTATTCTCGTCAGAAATACGTAGAATGTTCTTAGAAATGGCTTATTGGCCTGTTCACAGATCGTGTGACAAAAGCAAAGCATACAAGTTCAACACTCAGAGGGTGTTTGGCATTTTAATTTCCTACAAAGCATTTCAAGGTCCTACTAACTAAGCTAACTGACATTCACGATATTTAATAAATAACGCTCTCACCTGTCAGAAATCAGTCACTGAATGTGTTTTCACGTATAGTTAATACTAACCTGTCCAGCCCATTCTTTGACCCACTTGTCCCGTTTGCTGGTGTTCTTCTTTAATGCCACTCTGCACTGTTTGAGCAGCTCCTTCAAAGTCCATCTCATGCTTCGCTCCACATCACACAACCACGCCTATCAGTAGAAGATAACAAATCAGGCATTTGACAAGTCAACACATAAAGGTAGAGCAGGAAATACCATTGACAAAAGGAAGTGAACAAATACTATTTACACAGGGTTCCCACTCATTTGGAACCAACAAATTCCCTGACTTTTCCCTGACTATTCACTGACCAAATAGTATTTTTCACTGATCTGTACACAAAGTAAATTCGGAAATACATTTTAAATGTGAACTGAAAAAATTCCTTGACTTTTCACTGACTTGAGCAAGAAAAATAGGATTTCCCTGACCAAAATAAAAATTCCCTGACAATTCCCTGACCTTGAAAAAAAAGGTTTTCACTGACTTTTCCCTGACCGTGTGAACCCTGTTACATAAGCTAACGAAGTAAGTAGAGGAACAAGACAAAACGTATTATAGTCTGTTCTTGGAGGAATGCCAACTGGCTGCTCGCTTCATGTACAGAGCACTAAGTCGCGACTTCTCAACCACGAAATCGCTGATAGATAACTATACCTCGACGGGTCCTTCAAGCAGCACTGAATGTCCAAACTCCACAAACTCTCCTTCAGCTGAAAACATACCCACTGCTTCTGTCTTCTGAGTGATGCCCATCTGATATATAATAAAGAGATACTCCATGATATCAAATTCTACGAATATATGCAAGTTTTGTAAAAGTGTATAACCAAGTATGACAACAAAGATATAATGAAATTGTGGAATGGAACAGACGGTGCGGTGGTCTCGGTCTTTACAATCAGAAGAAGGAAAGAAGAGAGAAATTTCTGAGAGAGAAGATAGGAGATGAGAGGGTGCACAATGAGAGGGTACGTGGTAAGACGAAAGAAGCTCTAACTTATAAATTCTGACAAATAAAACTAAACATTGATTTTACAACTGTTTTATTCGTAATCTTAATATGTTCTAAGTTAATCAAGTGGTGGAAATAAAGATAGATGATGCTGTTGTTGTTGTTGTTGTTGTTGTTGTTGCATCTACATCGCATACACTAAATATAACAGTACAATCTAATGAATGGATGGAAGAAGGAAAAGAAGAAGAACAGTGTACAATAAGAGAATCAAGAACACAAAGGAAAATGAATAAAGAACAATATTATAGTACGCACCCTGGCCATTTTCAGTGTTTTGATGTTGTCAAAGCACTTCTTAAGGTGGGGTTGAACCTGATAGCATAAACGATAAACAATAATTAAATGATCAAAACATGTTGAGGAATTGTCATCTTGTAAGATAAAGATTAAATATAGAATTAGCACAGGTTGCAATGTAAACTCACAGCCTCTGGATTCTTGGACTGTCCCAAAATCTCCAAAAGGTCATCGTTGGACAAGAAATAGAACCTGGGGAAGATCTGCCTTTTGGTTTCTAGGTACATATCCAGCGATTTCTGGATTTCCTCCAGTTTTACGTTCATCTCATTCAAGGTATCCAGTTGCCCTGTTGATAGACATACCATGGGAACATTATATACTTTGACTTTTTCCAATGCTATGAAAAGGGAAACAACTGTATTTAAAACTTTAAAACACGAAATACCTGGGTAATGTGATCCCCTCAAAGCATTTGGATCTTTGTTCAGTCTCTGCATGATAATCTACAGCAAAGGGGCAAATATGATGTCAGTCCCAACTATGTTTAATATATTTAATGTATACACTAATGCAAAATAGAGATAAACAGATGATTATGATGACGATAAATATGATGATAATTATGTTAACGATGGTAATGATGATGATATTAACGATAATTACGATGATGATGATGATGATGATGATGATGATGTTAAGGATGATTATGACAGAGATGATGATGACGATGATGACAACAGCAACTAATTACCTTCCATTTCGCGTTTACGTCATCAAACTCTGCAGATTCTCTTGGTAACTGCTTTCGAATATCTTCACCCAGAAAGATATTCTACAAAGAAAATTTAAGTATTGCTTCAAATTAGTTCAAACTCTTAAGTATACCCACAGACACTTTAGCATTGTAGCAAAACGGATAGAAATGATGAATGTCTATAGGTAAAATAATGAAAGGTAAGTTAACAACAGACATCAAACGCAATTACAATTCACAAGATTGGATAGAGGTTTCCGGAACAACCCACTATAACGACTGACATTTCTTGTTGCTAATACTGTGCATCTGTTTACGGCAGTTTGATATAATGTAGTCTTTTTGTTGGTTGATACCATTTTATTGTTTCTTTTTCACAGCCACTCTTAATACTAATGCTATTGTTGCTGTTCTTCTTGCTCATCTCCGCCTAGTTGTAGTTGGTCAGAGCTATCAATAGAAAAAGGAAAGCACACAGATCTCTGAACTGATTCAGGAAAGTCCGACTGTGCTCGAGAAGCAAAATTAGCAAGATATCCAATATTGCTGTACTTATAATCATTATGTGCATTGACACTGACTAAAATCAGTTCGTCCTGAACCAATCAAACTAACAAGTTGAAGTTCGTGTTATTGTTTACCTCTAAGTACATCCATTGTCTCTGTACTGTGAGGATCATCTCGATTACTTCCAAGATCAGGGACAGAGTCCTTTCCCATCTGTCAACCTACAACAACATTAATGAAGAACATTAATGAAGAGCACACTGCATCCCTCACCCGTTACAAGTGTACCAGGAAAATCCCAAAAGGTCCAATACTGACGCCATAACCAAATCAAATAGAAGTCGCTCTTCTCTACATACTTTTAAAGCAGTTGTCACTCCAATGTCCATTATCTACTGTAGAGAGGTTTCATCTTAAAGTTCATGTCTCACAATAAGAGGAGGGGCCTTAGGGTTGTTTTAAATATATCGACCAATCAGTGATCTGCAAGTTCATTGGTACATCTGGGATTGGCTGAGTTCACGTGCGGCTGTGAAAATCGGAATGGTGGTTATAAACAGATCTCAAGCTATCTCGGCCCTGGGTCTCGGCCATCATGAGACAAGTACTTTAAGAGTGATTAGTGTCCGCTTTTGAGAACTGCCTGCCCTAGAGAGTATTTAGCTACAATAAGGTAACTAGATCGTGACAGTGACCAACTCCAACTGTATGCTTTGGAGAAGTGTTCCTTTAGAGAGTTATTAGTTACATTAAAATGACTAGAGTGTTGCAGGGATCAACTGCAGCTTTAGAGAGTATTTAGTTAGACTAAAGCAACTAGAGTGCGGCAAAATCCAACTCCAGCTGTCCAGGTGAGGAATCCACCACAGAGTGTTTAGTCGCAACAAAATCACTAGAATGTGACAGGGAACAACTTCAGCTGTCCAGTGAACGGTGAAGCGTCCATTCAAAGAAGGCTGAAAATGGTTCAATACTGTCTAATTATCAGATTAGGTCATACAGTAATTTCAGAACTTTGTAAATTAGCTATGAAACGCCCTTTGGAGGCACAATTATCATCCAAACTTTACATACCTCTTCTTCAAACGCTTTCACGTAACGCGAAGCTTTCATTGTTGATAAGGTGACTTGGTTATCCTCCAGCAATTGAAACACCTCATCCGTGGCCCTAACGTACAATAACAACATATGGCTCTTAACTAATATATTCGTGGTACATTCATAGTGTTACACTGGACAACTTGGATATCAGTCATTAAGCAGAATTGGTCTCCTGTTTAAGTAAAGTTGTATCTAAAAGACAATTGGCCTCCAACAGTGCAAAGTCACAGCCCTATCCTCAGCATCAGACAAAGGCTTGACTTCCTTTCATACAACAGTGATCTCTTATTAACAAATTAACTGTCTGCAAGTACTATAACATCCACAATTGTCCTGTTAAATCAAACATGCACTTACTTGAGTTTGAAATGGCCCCTGTCCTTATAAGGCCCAATATCCAGCGTTATCTGCTCCCACTGTGATGCAATACCTTTGATGGCCTGCAGGACAGGAATGGCAATATTTGTGGTACTAATACCAAAATTTATTATATGGCAAGCTGGTCTGTAACTAAATCCCTGCGTTGTGATTGGCTGAAAGCTAGGTCTGTATTTTACCGTACAGACTTTTCGCTATAC
>JAOBYG010681038.1:0-14372 GCA_025403545.1 Epizoanthus stellaris | reverse complement strand
ATATGGTACTTTTTTGACCAAATTTCAGCCTGAGTGTTCTTAATCCACTTGTTCTTTTATGCGGGTTTTTACTGTATCTTTCAAGTCTATCAATTATATAAAAAGATTTGCAGCAGCAAATGTCTTAGTACAGTTCATCTCAAAACAAAAACAAGCTTTAATTTCCGCCATGATGTTTAACTATTTATACTATTTAACTATTATTAGTGAACAATGACAAAATTAGTCTAACATTGTAACGACAACAATAACAATAAGTTAATCAGGATGTTTTGTGTACGTGGTACGTGATTGCTTACTGCTCTAATAATGGGCTTTTTACTGAGAATGACTAAATTCTATAGCTATCAAGTAAGAATGTACTTTAGACATCCTTACTGACTGTCATCCAATATTTATACATGAACGGAATGCATTTTAATGGTCACACTTCCGTGCTTCGCACATATACATACATACATATTTATTAATCGTAATTAGTCTACGAACTAGTATTATTTTACTAGTTTACAAGTTACAAACTAATGGAGGAATTATGCCACCACAAGTAAATGTGCTTTTCTTATTTGCGTGGTCCCCGTTTGATTTTAATCTACTGCCAGTACTACTCCACTAGTTTAGAACTAACTGATACTCGACTTGCTGAGTCGACTTGTAGCAAGTCTAAACTGATACTTGCGAGTCTTTATATAGATTCAGATATGCGGCCACAATTCTGTTGTTCAGTTGTGGGCTTCTTACACATTCAACGAGGCAGCGATCCGTACATGGTATCATTTGGAAGGTCCTTGTACTAGAAAAGACAATTTTAATAAAATCAAACGTGTACTAATTTTGGAACCAATGACAAGAATCTATAACATGATCATTCGTTATGCATTCCTTGAACAGTAGAAGTATTTGGTGATGCATGTTTCTTGAACTCGACTGAAGAGTTTGAAAATTTTCGTACAATTTGAATATTCTGGTGTTTGAAAACTCCGCAGAGTAAGTGTTCGAGTCGTTTCACTTGTTGTGAAATGTCCTTTGTTTTGTCATCTTGTCTTGTTTTATATTATTTATTTTAATTTAATTTAATTTTATTTCATATTTAATTCAATTTAATTTTGTTTTGTTTCGTTTCGTTTCGTTTTAATTTATTTTATTTTATTTTATTTTAGAGGACACATACAATAATTATTGAAATGGTAGTCATGTCAAGTCATGGAAGGAGCTCTTTATCAAGTACTGTAGGTTAGCAACAAATATTTACTAATTTAGAGAGAAACCGGCGTGAAGTAGACAGGAAATTAAAACAATAACTACAATCAATATTTGTTACAAATATTATACATAGATTCCATGATATTAAATAACTCATACTCACTATATCAGTATATGAAGAGGATCTTGTAACCAACGGAGGAAATTGATAGATGTCGTGGCATTTTTATAGCAGAGATATATATTTTGTAACTCACCTATACTGCACACAGGGGGTCGAAGGTAATTAATGACATAATTTGAGAGCATTCTTTTGCAGTTTAAATTTACGAGCTCTTTATTTCACTGTTATAGCATCAAACTACAGTACCTGGTCTGTACAGAATATCTCACCTGATACTATTTGTTACACAACATGCACAGATCATAATGTTTCGTTTCTTGGAAACTTTCTCAAATCTGTATTCGTAGAAGCATTCATAATATATGTGCATGCTCATGCATGAAAATGGCCCGAAGTTCAACTAGTATTTTCTTGCCTTAGACTATCTTTAGATCTAGACTATCCTTAGATCTATCTATCTATCTAAGACAGAGAGAATGGAGTTTATATTGCAAGCAACAGACGTATTAGCATAATACAGCTGTGATTTTGTCTAAAATATCCTTGACAGTCCTGTGGTTCTGTTAAGACTTAAGTAATAACGAAGTCACTCAGTAACTAAATTATTATTATTACTAATACTAATAATCTTTATTTATCCTTGTTATAATCTTGGATAGCACATTATGCTCTAGTGTAGTAGTGAGACTGAGTCTAAAATTTTCAGCACAATATCAAGTAGAATGATGAAATACAATGTGTAAATATGACTGATCGACTCAGTACCCCTAAAAAAATACAGCCTGCAGGTATACAATCACGAATACTAAAAACTGTTGAAAACTATTGAAATAGGCTAAGACTAAGGACTAAGATCTTCTAATAAGAACCTTCTTCAGAAACCACGGTCTCGGACTAAGATCTTCTAATAAGAACCTTCTTCAGAAACCACGGTCTCGGACTAAGTTTTTTGGAGACCGGCTTTCTGTGTGGCTGGACCAGCGTTGTGGAACAGTTTGCCCCAAAATTTACGTGCGGAGACATCAATTGATGGTTTTAAAACTGCCTTAAAAACTCTCCTTTTTACAACTTACTATTGTTAGTTTTTTCTTGTTTTACACACACTTTTTTCTTTCTCATTAGTATTTTAATAACTGTCAGTTTAGATAGATTTTGATATATGTATATTGTAAATAGTTTAGAGATTTTGTATTATCAAGAAACAGTAAATTATTATTATTATTATTATTATTATTATTATTATTATTTTTAAATTTTAAAAATATTAATTTGCGATTTAGATATTTAACAGTGTTTATATTTTCAGTTGTCTTTTTTGTATCATCAGAGACTGGATTATTCGGGATCTATCTCTAAGGTCATTTTATATCTCAGTAATTTCAATCCATATGCAGCGCCGACTATAACGTAACAACCCTACTCGGCTACTGCAGAGTATATATACACAGGCCCGTAGCTACCATGAGGCAAGACGAGGCACACAGATAAATAATGAAATTGAGTGCCGAGGCACACAGTCCCGGCTGCACACTGAAACTCATATAGTGAAAAACGTCTGGACATGTCTAGTCCCCACACGCCTGCCATTCATGTTGGCAGCTGCGCAGTGTTGAACATCACCGTGTGCCGCTGGAAAGCCGGCCAGGGAAATGTCGACTTTGTTGAGTTGAAATATAGTAAAACGTCAGTTAAAGTACGTTCATTAAGTTCTAATGCAATGGGATGACTCGAAAATTCTCTCAAAATGCGAAATGCTGTCTCAGAGAACCCAATTTTCAAACATTTCTTGAACTTGGGGGGGGGGGGCATGCCCCCAAACCCCCTAGATAAAATATACTAAACAATGGTCCTCTTCAACCTTGCCTCGTCTTGATTTTCGGTCTGGCTACGGGCCTGATACATGAATGTTGTGTTCAAGAAATTGAGAAACTACACTGTTGAGACGCTGCAACCGCATTACTGAACAGCTCTGACTGCATATGCATAATAACAGCCTGACCAGAGTTCCACGTCTCTCCTTATCTGCTTTATATCTTGAATGCCTAGCATTCTAATATTAAGTGAGGACTAAGGATGCAACAATAATTGGTATTTTATTCTTAATTTTAAAAATTAAAACGAGTGCTAAATAAAATAAATTGAATCGCCTTTTCTACCATGAAAACTCGCGTTTGAATAATTTATTGCTTTTATAGTTGTAATTAATTTTCGCTTAGACAATGTCAATGATGTTTTTGTTTTCTTCCAAGCTTAATGTCTGGTTAAAATAAAGTGAAGTGGCTACTCCACGTGTCAAATCAGTCATACAAAACACAGTGTTGAACTCAGTAATTAACATTATATATGTCTACCCTGAATCAGGCCCTTTATTTCTAAAACTTCTGCGAGAGGAATACAAACTGACTCTATCATGCCTTAATCACCGTAGTAGCTTTAATTTATAAATGATTGATGAAATGTGTGATTTAGTTTACTATTGCCCTTAGTAAATGGATCCCGCCCCATCAATTACACTGATTAATTAAAGACACAACTCAACGATATTTAAATTTAACTTGATCACGAACAAGACACGACAGACACGTAAGCTTACGTATACCTACAGTTTGCTCTCTATATATACTGTCCTGCTAGAGATATTTGCGCTCCATCTTATTAATATGACTACCAAGTTTGCATGACTGTTTATTGTGTCTTTCGTCACAACAGGCTCTGCTATTATGTGTCTTATTATGTCATCCAATTAAAGCATTAATCACTGCATGGTCATAAAAGCACGCTTCAAGCTGATAGCTTCTAGTCAAGTCTTCCAGTCTCACATGTGCACAATATAATACCCATGCATCAAAACGACCCCGATTTCATTGGCTAAATAATACAATCACCCTCCATCCTACCACACACATTGTTTATATAATAATATATATTAAAAATCCTTCCCAATAAGAAAATTCAATTTTGTAGCCCTTCAAACTGAAAATATTGACTATTGGATATTGAAATTACAATGGCTGACGAACTGATTGATTTACGAGCGTGCGTTTTGTGTTTTGTTCTGTTGCGATAGAAGCTGTTTATTTGACCTTCAAAAGATATGTCAAAAAATCATTAAATAACACTTTAAAGCCAAACAATAAGCATATAATTGACTTCATTCTTTGTACTTAGCAAAGTGACAGCTCAAACCACAGGTGGTAAACCTTAGCAGTCGAAGTGATACTTTGCGGGCGCTGTGGTGAGCTATTACAGCTTGATGCCAAATTGCTTTCTCTTCTCTTGAATAACAGTTCGAAGGCAAAGAAAACAGTGTGACCAGAAAGCGACAAGAATGGCGGGTTACTATAGCCATATGCCATCGTATCAGCCGTACCCGGGAATGAACTATCCGTCTCCAAACGTAGATTTCTTCAACCCAATGGTTTCGTCGTCCTGTGGTAAGTATTCTGGTCTGTATTGTAACGAGTGTTCTATCGTGTCGGAAGTCACGATAAAACCTTCGATGATTCACAAGTTTTACTCGTAGCTCGCCTCCCTGTTTCTATCTGCAATTCAATTTAGAACAATTAAAGTTAGAATTTTAATAGTCTACCAAATGATCTCATAAACACGAATAATGACCTCAGGCTTTGCCAGAGCGTTGTAAAAACCGAAGACATCAAGACGCCATATGTTCCCCGCGCTTCTGAGTTTAAAAGAGAAGCAGTAGATCCAAGAAGTCCATATACAAACGAGTTGTCCTGCAAACCCGTGAAGATTGTAGTACTTCTTGCTACTAGTGTTTAATATAGTTACATCCATCTACACTCATTTGGAGAAGGATTTGTGTCTCAGATATTTCTTTCCTTAACTCCGCTTAAGTTAATATATTAATTGTCCTATAACTAATTCGGCCATTCGGCTGGCTGGGTTTCTGTAATTGGCGAGGAATCTATCGCCTAGTATCGGGAACTGACTAATTGCGCACGATTAGTATCATGGCTTTAATGCAATTATGAACTAGCTAAGGTATAAAAGGTACGTACTTATTATCAAAGCCTAAGGCTAAGCGATACTTCTCCGAGGGAAGACTTCATTGACCACAAGCCATTTAAGCCTCTGGCTTTGGCCTTACTATATTTGTAATGATCTGTGTTATAATTATATTGAAATAAATTGAAATTGAAATTACAGGTTCCGAATAAGTCGGATATGATGAGGATATGTTGCTATTTCTAAGGCCAAACAACCTTGAAAATGCAACACCTACAAACAATTTGTTGCAGAGCCATTAAAATACCAACGTGAGGATTCGAACAGTTACAGTGAGTTAAATTGCTCATTTTTGAGTGTTTTTGTCATCAAAATTCTAAGTGATTTAACATTCAGTACAATCTTCTTGTTACGTCTGAGCCACGAGGATTGCTTTTCATCTCTCTGCTACCACTGATCTACAAAGTGAATCTGATAAAGATCTATTAGCTTCGAAGAATAACATCTCTGTTTTCACCTTCACAGCTCACCCGGCTCGAAAGCAGAGACGAGAAAGGACAACATTTACTAAAGCTCAACTTGAAGTATTGGACGAGCTGTTTGCCAAAACTAAATACCCAGATATCTTCATGAGGGAAGAAATAGCACTAAAAATTAACCTTCCAGAGTCTAGAGTGCAGGTATTGCTTTGAAGTATTTTCCTACATGTTCTGAGTTGTATCTGTTTAAATGTTTTGTTTCTTTGTGTAGCCACGGGGGATCTGCAACACAGACAAAAAGACATCAAATATACTGATTACATAATTACAATATGAACAATATTCCTGCCCTGACAAAGATCCTTTCATAGAGAAATATCAGTACTAAATGTAATGTCACAGTTTTAGCAGGATTCAGGTGGAAAAGATAAGAATAAAACTGCTGTTTCTTTCGCGGAACTAGAAGTCATAACCAACCCATTAATTGTCTGGGCACATGTGCAAGTAGTGAAGTGAAGCATGAACAGAAAGCAAACAAACAAATGTTGCTGGCTTTTTATAGAACACATACTGAAATACACTGTAAATGTTCCTTCTGAGAATATTTCGATCTTTTGTTGAAGGATATATTAACGATATCGGCCCGTTACCCAATTACTAAGTTATCTTTTCCTTTCTTGGGAAATAACTTTTGCTTTATTTCATACTACAACTGATCTATGTTATACCGATTTCCGCAGTATTAAAGTATTTCAGGACAAGCAGTCTATATTTCAATCAAAACTAACCAGAAACATGTAAATCAAGTCTTTTTTTAAACACTCCTTCTTTCCGGGGTATTTTTAGCACTAGAATAAAAGAACAGAAAGGATGGGTTTGAGAGTCTGGATTTTGTAAATAGTGCTAATGAGCAAGGAGTCAACAAAACCCTAACAGGAAATGCTGGACATCCCGAAGCAGCAGTTGCCTTCCAAACACAGTTGGAAGAATAGTTTTGTACGTAACCTGGTTCAGCGTATGCTCTAGAATATCCCTTAGAATATCACGAACATCGCAATAAAACTTTGTTTAATCTTTAATAAATGTCAGAGTTACTAAAAGTACCATAGCTTCAGATGTAAATAATGTTAACATTCAAGATGTTTGTGAATATTATAAATGCACA
Source organism: Epizoanthus stellaris (assembly GCA_025403545.1). Classification (NCBI taxonomy): domain Eukaryota; kingdom Metazoa; phylum Cnidaria; class Anthozoa; order Zoantharia; family Epizoanthidae; genus Epizoanthus; species Epizoanthus stellaris. The sequence goes on along the minus strand of JAOBYG010681038.1, from coordinate 7,432 downwards.
CAAAGAGTTGACTTTCCATTGTACCGTATCTGATTAGAAAATAGAGCATTTATTTTCAATAGAGGTGTCTTCATGGCTGCCAGATATATCTAGAGGCCCTGTGCTGTGATAACTAATCTTGGCGCTACGTGCTCAAGATACGTCTGAATAAACACACAATTAACACAACTAAATGCATGGACACTGAACTAACTTATAACTTCAAAGATTAGCTGAGGATGTGAAGTTTGTTTAAGCATTTCTGTAAATACTAAAATAGACTTTATAGAATCACAAACAAATTATTTTTTATCATCAATTAATATTTGCTAGTTCCATATCTAGTGTCGAAATTATGTACAACGTTCAATCAATCAAAGACGTTGAGTTTAATGTTAGTTTGGTTGATCTGATAGTGGTTGTCGGTTGTAGTGTGAACTCTAATGTGATTTGCTTGTTTGTGGGTTTTGTGGGGAAGATAGAAATGACTAGAACTTCTAATCCGTACACGCCTCCTCCTTCTAATCTAATAACGTGCTATTTTTACTGGTTTCTGTTTGTTTTTGTTTCTTGAGCTGAGCCAAAATCTCTACTGATGTAAACGGAAACAAGTATTTTACCACAGGTTTGGATATTTTGTCACCTAAACCCTCTTGAGTAATTCTGTTCAGTTATGCAAGAAAATTTGACTCATCAGTTCTAATAAATTATATAGAGTCTAACAGCGACAGCTAGCAGCATGGCAAACATCCACACCTCAGTAATTCGTACAATAACAAATATGATAATTGAATAGAAACTGGTTTTCTGGTAATTAATTATTATTATTATTATTATTATTATAATTATTATTCTTGATCTTGATTTCGTTCTCGTTCTCGTTCTTGTTCTCATTATCGTTCTTGTTTCTTCTTGTTGTTGTTGTTGTTGTTGTTGTTGTTGTTGTTGTTGTTGTTGTTGTTGTTCTTGTTGTTCTCAGTGTTCTTCTTTTTGTTCTTCCTTCTTCTTCTTCTTCTTCTTCTTCTTCTTCTTCTTAGTCTTTTTTGTTCTTCTTCGTCTTTCTTGTTGTTGCTCTTGTGCAGTACTTGTGGTTTTTGTTGTTCGTTTTTGGTATTTTTGTTCTTTTAAAATTGTTTCTATGTTACTAAATAAAACTTGGACTCAAGGCGCTGTGAACAGCTAAGAGGAATGATAGCATAGACTTCAATATTCTTCAGTCAGTCAATGCTGTTGATATTCAAAGTGGCTGTGTCAAACGTAACTGTCCATTTTCTTTTTTATTTAAATTAAATTTAGTTTAAATTTAACATTTTATACATGTCATTCTCTGTGCATTATTTAAAATAGCTTAACGAACTAAAGCTTTTTTATGTGAAACTAACAAAGTCAAATTTAAAGAACCAAAGCGGAATTAATGATACGTATTTATCGGAGCTTGACCATCAACATGGAATAGTTATTAAGAAATTTTATGGAACAAGTCTCGATCCTGACGTCTTGTATGGTACAATTTTCTCACCTTAACATTTTGAACCACTCCCTAAAACAAAACAAACTGTCGTAGACAATGGTGAATCAATCTCAGTATAATACCCAGCAGTGAGTTTCTACTTGTACTTTGTACATCAATAAATAATTATGTTAAAGACACGCAAATTTTATCCACTTTATTGGTGCACTTATGCTTTACTTTAAAGCTGCACTTATGCATGCAAACTAATATTTCTCCTTCTGTTTCACATTTGTTGGGTAGATTTTGCAGTTTAATTTTTATGAAAAGAGTAGTGCATATATGACTATATTAAATAGTAAAGTATTTGAAAACTAAAATATTTAAAGTTTGATTCGTATTCGGTAAACATTAGTCGGTTGCGCTTTATGTAGTACAGTTCACATAAGTCATAATATGGTGTCCAACCAAAGTTATGTGAGATACACTTCCCCTTGTATAACGTTTGAGGATGAGCTTCTTTCCATTTGTTTCTTTGTTGTCAATATAAATGACAAACATGTGTTCATAAGTGAATTATAATAAAGAAACAACAAACAACAAAAAGGACTAGTCGTGCACTCCGAGTAACTGAGAGTGGCAATGTGGAATTTGACAAAGCCCTTCATGGGCGCCACGTTGACGAGCAATGAGAATGCTTCGTTATCAGTAACTTGAAAAGCTCTTCACGGAATCAACGCATTACTATTCTCACTTTTTGCACTGCACTATCGTTTCAACATATTATGAAGTACTGAGACTTCAGCTATTACATATGTTGTGGCTAAATACAGTCATACAGTGTAACTGTAAACCATTATTCAGGTCTATCTAATGCCTGTGAATTAGGAGCATGCATGGAAATAACACAGAACCACAGCCGACACATTTAAAGTTTCATCATCAGAGCTAGGGCTCGGAGAGCAGAAATAACAAACTTTGTGTACTGTCCTTTGAAAGAATCTTAATTTTTTTAAATCTATGACTGTACATTGTCAGTTTCAAGATATGAAGAATCGACCATTACTGAATAATTTAGGCGACTTGCTACTTCCATAATGGAGTACTCAAAGTGATTTAGAGAATTTGCCAATGTAAAGCGGGGGTACCTTCTGTTTATAAAAGTGTTTGCCACAATCTTCTCTGATACTGACTGCACAACTTTCAACTAGAAAATACTGTGTAGGGAAGTTTAAAATATACTGAAACTCTTCGAGTATGGAGACGGGTGGTTCACTGAACGAGATGTAAATTAACCGCAACATCCATTTGATAACAGCTTTTATTCTCCCAATAATCAAGTCATATAGCTATAGAGAGCGTGGAAGTAATTTTAAGGTTGCCGTGGTGCAGTTTCAAAAAAGGTCAGGTGCTTGTAGAACTGCTTTAACAGTTAAAAAGAGTTTTAGCCTTTTTAGCCTTTTCCATGACCATGCCACGGATTTTTCATTCTGAATGCAAAAATAGTGAAAAATAGTGATTCACTCCCTCCATATAAACTCTTGCATATTCTATTTGAAATTCTGGCGTTATTAATTACATAATACTTTGTGTAAACTATTGTCATATTTTACTTCTAAATAGTTGCTTTCAGAGCATGCTAAAATTAAGAATAATGAATGTGAAATGAAGAAAACTGCGGAGACCAGAGAGCTAGTCTATCAGTTTTACGAAACCGTGAGTTGCTCAAATCAATACTAAGACTAGACTGCAACTGAAACATAATTGATAGGGCTCTCTCTTTCCTAATGCACCTAATGTGGTTAGGATAGAAAATTACTGAGTCATCCGAAAACTCAACATGCGATGTACATGTATAGTGTTTTTGTTTCGTTGGTTAACCAACAAGTCAATTAACTTTCATCAGAATGTTATCTAAACGCGCAAGTGTGTGGTTTTTTAAAATAGGCCTGTTTTCTGGTTAGGTTGATAGCATGAACAGGAAAGAATTACGGAGGATTAAATCGCCCCTTCGCTGTTTTATAGATAGCATCTTTGTCACGCTGCATACCTGGTTTTCATCGATAGAAAATGTTGACTGGAATACAGAAGAAAGATCACAAAGCAGAAACAATTTAAGCTTTGCTATACATCAGTGCAACACGGCTGTTCTGTTTGAATAGAAGGCTGAAGGGATTTTAACATAGACATAGTCATAGACTCTTACCCCGCTTCTGAACTTCGATTTCAAGAATGTTTTCAGCTAACGATAACTTGTTCTCTGCATGCTGTATATAAATATATATTTTGATTTGTGGTAGCATTTACCATTTTAAGGATTTTGCACAAAAATGCTTGTTTATCCTTGGCGTCTTCTTGTCTCCGCAGGCCACGTGTAAATATGTGAGTTGGGGTCTCTTGGTGGGGTCAACACATAGGCACCAGGGTGAAATGATAGGTTGATAGATCGTTAAAACCTAAATGGCATTTCCTCTGAACCTCGTTAATTTTGGCAGCTGAGTAAGCGAAACGGTGGGGATAGAATTTGATGGTATGAACAGCCCATCGCCCGGGATAGTCCATCCAGGGCTACGCTCACAATGAAACACCAATAGGAGTCATTCTAAGATTACGAAACACCTCACACAAAATTGCCCGAGAATATGCATTTTTGGTTTAGTATTTTTAATATTCATGTGCAAAAGCTTTGGAATTCGGAGGTGCCTGCTAGCTGCTGTGTGATTTCGTGTTTAAGAGCTGCACTCCTCCCATAATCAGCAACTGTAGGCCGCGTTCACGGAACCATCGTATTCTAAACATAAGGATCGCTTCTAGTGTTAAATGCAAACTTAATTTACTGCGCTGCATACCGAGAAAGTCCAATCTTTACAACAAGCCAGTATAATACCGTATAACTAATAACTAAATAATTTTAAATATAAATTACTCTGTGTGATGTCATATGCCCAGCCATTCTGCGCTTTAAACTGCACAGTAGGGTGAAGAAGCGAGGACTGTTGGCAGTAAGTAGTTTAGACCCAGATTAGGCCAACGTTTCGTCCAGTAGTTGTTTCCAGACACACAACAGCTAAAGGAATGTTTACATATAAAGAATGTTTACGTATAAAGCGGCTTCCATTGATACCAGCTTTCAAAAGCTGACGGAACTACCGACGTTAAATAAAAGTACCTTTACCTTTACCATTCTAAGTTTGCAACAAAATGTGATATAAAGACTGGCGACACATTCATGTCATGGGATTGTAGAAAGACAATTGAACCTTTCACTCCAATTGGATTAAAGTTCGAAAATGTCTACGTCAAAAAATCAATACTATAAACGCAGATCAAAATCAAAGGGTGCTTTTAGACCTAAACAAATGCGTGTACTGATATACTAGATTTGAAGGATGTACCCATCATCAAGAAATCAATTGAAAAGCTGGAATCAGGCTTTCGGACAAGATAAATGTTCTTATCTTTGTTTATAGCGCAGAGCTATCTCAGCATGTTGTTCTATGTTCAATACTATTGATTGCGTGTTGTGGGGGCAGATCAAGAGAGATTTTGAAAGGGTGCACCATATGGAGTAAAGATATTTCTCGGGGGGACGGGGTGATGCTCCCCCGGAAAAATTATTACATTTAAGGCCTCTTTTAAAAATGGTATTTCCTGCAGTTTGAACTCACTTTTGAGCACTTTTAGACTGAAAGGAGGGATGGGGCGCGCTAGAGACCTAGAACCGCCACTGTCTTGCTTACTTTTTAAAAATGCCTTTATAACGGTTGTAATGTCATATTAAACCAACCATAACCATAATCAAGCAAAGGGACGAGCATCTTTCTTAAGCAGTTAAGGGTTCTTGCTAGCCCGCGAATCACTCCAGGGATTACTCGGTTGGAGCGGTTAACGCCCATGTAAACAAAGCTTTAACCCGAGTCGAGTGTAGCCTCCTCCGCAGGCAACTCTAGACCTATTTCATTTCATTTGGTCTCCATCAGTGTCATTCGCCATCACTCACCATCACTTGCTATATCCGTTGCTCGATTACTTATTTCCGTTGCCCGAATTATCATTAGAGTTGTCTGCGGAGGAGGCTAAGTCGAGTGTACGTTTTATAACAAATAGACCGAGCTTAATTATTGCTGAGAGGGAAAATATCAATGCCGGATATCGATTAATTTTGGACAAAGATCTAAGTTCTAACATCAAAATTCGGGATAGTATTCTACAAACAAAGTAGACAGAACATAAAAAGACTACTTTAGATCAGTGTGCTGTTGGAGAAAAAGCCGCATCAAAACTGGGCAGAAAATGAACCAGTACTTGCAGGTATGCCTTGGAAAGCGATCAGTTTCGTCAGCGATGGTTGGAAATTTGTTCTTGCAGGAATGCGTTAGCCTGTGGGAAACATAGAATATATGAAGGGGAAAGGTCACGCGAAACTCTGCACCTAATATTTCTCCCAAACGTATCATGCATTTTTAGATTTTGGATTTCATTTGAACATGAACATCTGTCCAGGGAGGCGAAATATAATTATATACTCTCTTCGGGGACGCCACACGAGGACATCCTCTCTTGACTAATTAAGCCCTAATGACTTCCTGAAAAGACGCAACCAGGGAGGTTGAACGTTAAACTGAGTGGCACTATAAAGTGTCTGAGAGTAATGACAGTAATCATTTCAGTATTAAGTCTATGGAAGACTCTTATACTGGCTTGCAATTATAGGAATGAAGAGCTACAGACAAAAATTGAACTTTGAATTGCGCATACTTGACGGGTTAGAAATCAGCGCAGCTACACAAGACACCCGTATATAACAGCTATCTTGTTAAGCAAATGCATGCAGTTGACATCTAGTGAAAACATCCTAAGAACTGAATTGGAGACTTCATAAAAAGAATTGTCTGGCTGAACTGTGCTTGCTATGTTTTACACTGAACTCCATGTTGATATTTTCGTATCGAGTCCAAATATCGCTGTAAGAATCGTCGTTGTTGTGACTGTTGTTTGATTAATGTTCTTAGAAAGTACTGGTTCTTTTATCACCACCGTGCATGCATTGCGTTGGTGTTTTTGGAGAACGGGTATATGTTAATAAAGTAATATGAGTCTTTGCCAAACGGCTCTTGGGAATGTTAATGAACAGGGAAATCTACTGATTACTACATCAAATCATAGTGCAAGCAGGAAATGTGTTACACTACATCATGATGTGTTCAACGCATGATTTTAATGATTTAAACAAGATTCGCTTCGAGAATGGCACGAAAAGAACATGTTTCCTTCTCAATGCCTGCTCTGTACTCTTTTATTAAGGTAGAGAGATTTGAAACAAGTCAACCATATCTTAGCATCAGTCGAAGTACCCCACCATGTGATTCTTCCGGGTTTGCAATCAGTCCATACCATCAGCCACTTTGCCTTCTTCAGTTTTTGATATCTCAAATGATAACGATGTTTTGTCAGTTACAGCTACTGTTAGTTGTTGAGGATATAAATCTAGCCTTACCTTGCCTCACCAGTCGTAATTTCGATTTTTGATCTCACGTCTGTTTTACTATACATGATTCCATCCTGTTTGCTTCGGTGTAACTCCCTGCTTTTCTCTCCATTGCTCGAGTCACCCAACCAAACCAAACATTCAAACCCTACTCTACCCTACCATATCCTACCATACCCTAAAATATCCTACTCTACCATACCGTATCTTGTGATACTCTATCATACCATACCATACCTTACCATACCATACCATACCATATCATACCCTATTCTACCATACCATACCCTACCCTACCCTACCATAACATACCTACCTTATCCTACCATACCATACCCTACCCTACCATAACATACCTGCCTTATCCTACCATACCATACTGTACTGTGCCATACCATACAGATTTATACCATACCACTTATTATTATTATTATTATACATACATACCAACGAGGAACTTGCGCTCATCTTCAAGAAGACTACTTAGAACACCTTCAGTTAAATTAGTTAATTAT
>JAOBYG010679927.1:0-14374 GCA_025403545.1 Epizoanthus stellaris | reverse complement strand
CAGAATTGTAAATAGCTCGTATCTCCATTGGTATTTATGTATATTTGATGCCAAATCGAGGCTAACACTGTAAAAATTAGTCTGTAGTCATTCAAATCAGCGGCAATTGCAAATACGAAACTGGTCTATAGGTTAGCACTCATGAGTCAGTATTGCTTATCAGACACACTATTCACAGTGTATCATAAGTTGCTTAAAACTACCGAGCTACTTCAAGCTAATAATGTGGAAAAATAAAATACCTGTAGCCTGCATAATTACTCATCATTACCTCATAAGTGCTAAAACTAAAATGTTTTAGGGCTTTGTCAAGTGCATTAGAATGCTTAAAAGAGAACAAACTAAGTTATATATGCACCGACCATTATTCTATTTCTGTTTCAAGATCGTTCTTCTCCTTACTTCCAGCCAATAACAAACATTTAAATAATAAAAATTTTGTAAGCAATACCAGTTTATGCGTTTTAACAGAAATCATTTTTGAATGCCAAACAGTGATCAGCATGTAACATAGTACAAGTTGTACATACACATTCCTTTTTTATTGTCACAATAAATAAGGCTGTCACCTTTACTCTTCTTGGGGTATGGCTCCTTGGAAATGCTTTATTGTGCTATTTTCGGAGTTTCAATTCATGTGATTCTATCTTTCATTTTCCCAGCTGATGCTTACTTACTGCAGATACAGAAATATGAAATGCCGCCAGCGACCATGGTCCAACCACAGCTGCAGACAAAAGGATCTCACCCCAGCCCTGCACCCAGACCTTCGCCAAGCCAGCTGTCAAACACCCCCACAGTCACACCCACGATTAACCCCAGCCCTTCCCCAGGTACAACTCCTGATGGTACCCCAGTACACACACCCACACCTACTAAATTGGTGCCTTCACCAATTTCAACACCAAGTCCAGGAAAAGGGTCAGTGAAACTGGTTGCTGCAGCTAGCACTGGGAAGGTGACAGCTTCAACACCAGTGGTGTCTGCAACAAAGATGCCGGTTAAGGTTTCAGCCCCACCTCCAGTCCTAAAGGCTGGGGTACCCAAAGTAGTGCCTGCCTCACCCCTGGCTAAAGCCATTGCCTCCATGGGCTCATCACTATCACCAAGCAGCCAAGCAGCAGCACATATCCCAAGTGCAACTGTCGTCACTACAAAGCCTGGCACTCCAACCAAGGCAGTTGTTACCCAACTCAGAGTAGTTACTACAGCTGCTAGTGGTACGACAGCAGTAACGACAGCAGTCAGGGCCCCAGTTCAGGCACAGGCCATTGTACAAGGCCAACAGGTTGCGGCAAGTGCACTCACAGCTCAAGGATTAACGCTGATCCGTACTCCAGTGCAGCTGCCACCTGGTGTTCAAGCTACGATGATCACAAATGCTCAGGGAGTGCCTGTTATGAGACTGCAAGGACCCGGTATTCAGTCTTCCAGCCCAGTTACCATTATGACTACCCAAGTTGGTACGAGTGCCCTCCAAGGGGCAGCTGCATTTATGAGAGTGGCCGCACCTGCATCAGGTACATCGACAACAGCAGCCAGCAGTACACTCATCAAGCTGCCAGTACAGACAGCAACAACTCAAGCAGTGGGTGCCATAAAAATTCCAGTTACAGGAGCTACACAGGTTTCTACAGGCGCTATGGCTACAGCAACTGGGCAAGCAGTTGTTCGACAGCAACTACCAATGACAGTAACCCCAGGGGCACAAGTCAAGGTAGTTGGACAACAGGGCCAGATTACTGCCGTTGGTCCAGGGGGAATTCCAGTTAAGATATCATTAGGGAATGTCCAGACACAGCAAGTACCTGCTAATGTCCAGATACAACAACCTGTCAGAGCGCAGGTGTCGATGGCAGTTCAGCCAGTGGTGAATGCCTCACCAGTCAAAGTATCTGCAGTTTCCCCAGTGAAGTCACAAGTATCTGCAGCTGGTCCAACTATAACCCCGACCAAAGTGACCCCAGCTGGTATTACAACAACTGTAAGAGTGCCAACACCAGATGCATCATTGACAAAACTTTCAGTAGTACCGCAGACCAGTAGAGCCACACTAGTGAGCAACAATGTTGTAACTTCACCACAGAAAGCCCAACAAGTTGTGACAAGCTCAAATGCCCCTGTCAGAGCTAAGGCAGATGTCATTCAGTCACAGGTTGCAACAAAGCCAGCCACTGCCCCAACTGCTCCACAGAATGTCATTGCACAAGTAACGGCAACAGCAGCGAAGCCACAGCAGGGAAATTTGCCAAAGATTTCTGTGCAAACAGCAGGTCAGGCCCAAGCTGCAAAGTCTAATAATAACCCAGCAATGGCAACAACAAGTATTTCTCAGAGTCAAACCACATTAGTAACAGCCAGTAAGCCCATTACAATGGTAACGGCAAGTTCAACCAGTAAACAACAGCCACAGGCGACAACGCTGGCAACGACTATAGCAAAACTCACCAGTACTTCAGTGACATCTCTCGTTTCTTCAGCAGCGTCACCAGTGAAGATGCCAGTGACTGTCCAGACAGGCATTGTTCCTTCAGTTGCATCACCAGTGAAGATGCCAGTGACTGCCCAGACAGGCACTGTTCCTTCGATAGCATCACCAGTAAAGATGCCAGTGACTGTCCAGACAGGCACTGTTCCCACTGCAACACTGTCATCAGTTGGCCAGACAGTCAAGACACCAGTGTCTGTGGCACTTGCTCAGGGCACAACTAGGGTGATGACAGTCACTATTCCTCCAGGTAATCTTGTTGCCATGGTAATAAGGAAATAATATTAATTGTAATAATATATAATAAATATTATTAAATACAAACCTCTGGTTACAATGTACCTGAAGATGACCTAATGATCGAAAATGTTTGCTTTTAAAATAGTTTTAAATACCATTTTATATGATATTTTAACCTGGTGAAATATGTCTAAACAATAATTTTATTATTTTATTTTTTTTAAACTTAGTTCCATGCAGTTAGAATGTATTACCTGAAGATGACCTAATGGTCGAAAATGTTTGTTTTTAAAATAGTTTTACCATTTTATATGATATAAACAAATACATATAGTCTTTCGAAAACGTCTTGACAGAGGTATAATTATAATAATAGACTTTATTTATAAAGTGCCATTTCCATTGCTGTCCAATGGCGCTGTACAGAGAAAAAAAATATAGAAAAAAATCTACAGGTATTATAATTTACAATAAAATTGGAAAACTATTTTTACTTTTCTCTCCAAGCCCAGTTTTCCAAACCCATATATATAATTATCTGTAAATAATGACCAGTTGCTGAGTTCACTTGGAAAAACATAAGACAAAATTATTTAAAAATTAAAGAAGATAGAAAAATCAATATAGTTCATCTTTTTATTTAAATTCAACTAAAGAAACGTTTTTAAAATGTAAATTGTAAATAAAATATTTATAAAAGGCTAAAAGTTTAAAATGTTGGATTATCAAACGTTTTCGATGTTAAATCATCATCAGTCATCCTGATGATGACTTAATGTCAAAAATGTTCGATAATCCAACATTTAAACTTTTAGCTTTTTATAAATATTTTATGACTTTTTAGCGAATATTATGTCAACTAAATTGTAAATGATATATATAATTATTTGGATCATAAATAATTTGTAATTAAGAAATTTAGTACCCACATACACAGACTAATTGTTTTTACAGTTTTAACATATGCCTTAGCTTGTTTGTTGCAGAAATCTAATGTCATCTACTGTAATTATTTATTATTATTAATTATAATATTGTAATTATAATTATAATTATAATATTAAATGACAAGATCAGGAGCTTACCCCACAGGAAGTAATAACTGGTTCCTTAAAAACTCTGCTACACAGAGCACAGTACAGCTTGGGCGAAGGTTCATCCACAAACAATACCACCTCCTAATAATGCAGAGAGACAACTTAAAATGTTATGCTAACTCTAGCTGGACACTATGAAGCTAACCAAGCTACACAAGAATAAATTCTGGCAAGCTGGAGTAATTTGGGGAGATTGCAGTACATAAATATTGATGCTTGTACATGTACCAAGTCATCCCAGTAAAGTAGTTTTCTAAAATTACACAATTAATCTTAATTAAAGGTTATAAAATGCAACCTTTGATGAAAAACATTTCAAGGCAATGACTGACAGAGTGCACCCCCCCCCCCCCTCACTCTTGAACCACATTAGCCAGTCCAGGTTCTTAGTTTCTTTCAAATGTTCTAGGCATCATCAGCAAGGCAGAGAATGATACCAAAAAAATCGTGGATCTCAGAAACATTTGGTCTGGTCTCAAAATCTCGGAAGATTTTTTAATGAATTTCGAAGTCTCATATTTTACGTGGTTGCCTGTTTTCTTCTCCTACATTCGCTTGAGTCTTGTATTTTACAACACATGTCTCGGCGTCTCGGAAAGTCTCAGATTTTACCATTCAATACTGCTTCCGAAATAATGAATGAATCAATGTTCAAATCATGTTGTTACTACTTTGTTTCAATTTCTGTAGTCTGTGACACTTTACTACTAAATTATATGGCAACAGTCATTAGTTAATTAATTCCTGTTGCTATGGTAACAGTCACTCAGAACTACATCCGCCATTTTGGATTTTGGAAGTTTTTACTGACATTCAGCAGAACAATTAAAATCAAGCAAAAACACTGTTTAGCAAGAAAAAACAACAAAATAGACAATTACAACCACAAAAATCTGAGTTTAAACCATTTTTTCACTAAAATTTCCCATTTTCTAAAGCAAATCCTAATTTGCATATCTTATTCTGCATAAAGTATAGCTGATAACGTCATCTAATTAGTGTCCAATGATGTCTTGTTGATTATGTTACAACTACTACATATTTCATTATATATTAAACTGCTCCAAGATAAAAATTTAGGTAAAAAAACCCTAATGTGCTCTGGAGGGTCGAAATAATCCCCCCCCCCTTGCCCATTCAAGGGTTCAAATAGACCAGGGGGCGATTCATATCTTTTGGTAATTAGTTAATTTAGTTATGATGCCATGTGATGCCACCAGAGATGCCAAGGTTAGAGAATTGCTGGGTGTGTGTCATTGCGAGTGCTGAAAGCACAAGTTTCTAGGGGGCTCAGGGGGTATGCTACATGTACCCCATAAAATTTTGAAAATGTAACCTGTTGGAAGTGTGTTTTTCTGCATTTTGAGAGTCTTTTCAAGTTATAAAATAATATAGGATTGGGGATTTGAGTTTGGTAGTGAACAGATTTTGCACCCGGTGAGAGCATGTGCTATCGTAGCTCTGTTTCAGTGCTAATTGACATCAAGCGTCAACTAGCCCCAGGCTGATGCAAGGCTGGCTCCACAAGTTGTGTAGGGGAACTGGGGCATATTTTTTGACAAACTATATACAATTGGGGAAGTTTTATACAGGCGATTTTAATCTTTTTAGCACAATTTCCATTGTTTAAAAACATTTAGTATCGAGAAAAAGAGACTGGCAAGCAAACCCGAGGTGTGTGTACAGGAATGTCCAGTGGTATTTAAGGGTGTGAAATAATTCTGAGGTGTGTGACACACGCCTCGGGCATGTGATTCGGTAGCTCTACGTCACAAATCTGCCATTTTGAATTTTATGGCCACCATCTTGGATTTCTTGACGACATCATAAATCACCTTAGTTGATTAAAAATATTCTCAAGTTTATTAAAAATGCCAAAAAAGCTAGAATTAAATTACATTTTTAGAAAAAGCTATGGCAAGTAGAACAGCTGCATAGCCATGATATGACTGACATATCAAATTGTCTGTAGATAAATTCTAGGAAAAGTCAGAAACTTTCATAGTGTTAACCCATTTTGTTTTGCAGTAGTATTAGAATATGTCTCAGGGGGGCCACTTTGCCCCCCTTGCCCATCGAAGGGTTAAACATATGACAAATGATTCATACTTCTTCTTCCTCCTCTGCACAGCTTGATACGGAGTGATGAGAACGTGTTGATAATGTGGATGATGTCCTGTGGCGCCGTTTCAAGCAAGAAACATCAAACGATCCCTACAAAAACAGTATTCGAACAAATTAGACAACATATTTTATTCAACACTATTAATACTGCCTTTGTTTACAAAATAAACATACATGTATCAAGGACTGAGGAATACATGTGTGTTTTATTTTTCAAAGTTACTGGACCAATGGCTTAACAATGATTCCTACCCCCCACAGATGGTGTGGCTAAAGACATTTGGAAGGAAATCAAATGCAAAAACAAGCCGGTTTCATTCAGCTGAAGTCGAACCCAAGACCTGAGTCCTATTAACAGTTTCACAGTGCTTGCCATTTGAAAATCGCAGGTGAGTGGTAAAAAAGCTCACCTAAAGCATTTTAAGTGAGTGAATCACTGTGGAATTTAAAAAATGTTTGTTGCTGAGGTGAGTGATCTCAATGATCAGGCACATGTTTTTCACTCTCCTTGATCATGAGGTGAATCTAGGTTAGTGATGGTGTTACGAGAGCAATCACTTGCCTTAAACGACAAACACTGGTTTCAAATCTTGTGCACGTAATTGACTGTATTATCCTCACACTCAGACAATAAGTCTGTTTCATAGAAAACTAACCTGGCTCAAGATAACTACATGATTGTATATACCAAATCCACAATTTCAAGCCAAATGATTTTATACAATCCTGTACCTTGTCTGAGCTGTGCCCAATGCTATCAGAACTCTCCTTGTCTGCATTGTGGTTCATGACAGATGAAAGGCTTGTCGAATTTCTATCACTTGTCGAATTTCTATCACTTGCTGATTCATAGCCATTTTGCTGTCTTTCCACTGTAGTAAAATTGTAAATAACATCTCAATCATTTAATATTTAAATCCTTATTAACTAATACTAACTACAATAAATTTATTTATAAATAGTTACTTTGTACAAACATACATACATGTACTGCATAAAAACAGACAGACAGATGCAAGACAGATGACAGGAGTTAGGGATAGATAGATAGATAGATATGGGATAGATGGATGGATGAATCTATAGATAGAATAAAGATACATATTACGTATACATACATATACACACTGTACGTACATAAACAGACAGACAGGTAAGCAGGCAAGGACACACACAGAAAGACAGACATGAGACAAACATGACAGATGACCAAACCGATAGACAGATGAAGAGAGGGATTGATGGATAGATAGATATTAGATGGATAAATAAGTAGATAGATAATGGATTGATGGTTGGATGATATGGATGGACAGATAGACTGGCAGACAGACAGATACATACATACATGTATACATACAATCATATAATATATTTATACATGTACATAAACAGACAGACAGATGGACACACTACTAACAGACATGAAACAGACAGACAGACATGTGGACAAAGGGAAAAAGGGATGGATGGATAGATATTAGATACTACTAGACAAAAAACCTGACAGACAGACAGACGGCAGACAGACAGATGGACAGATCTAGATGGATGGGTAGATAGATAGATACATGTAGATACATTGGGGTAACAAATGATAAATGAAAATCAGAGAGACCTGTCAAGAGATGACTTTGAAATAATATAATATACTGTCTTGAAGATTTGGTCAATATCTTAAAGAATGTTGTACAAAGTCACAATTAAACACAATATATTCTATGAACTGCAAGTTTTAGAGATCTAACT
Source organism: Epizoanthus stellaris (assembly GCA_025403545.1). Taxonomy (NCBI): domain Eukaryota; kingdom Metazoa; phylum Cnidaria; class Anthozoa; order Zoantharia; family Epizoanthidae; genus Epizoanthus; species Epizoanthus stellaris. Next base: position 6,676 of record JAOBYG010679927.1, on the reverse strand, counting down.
CAAATATTCCCAGACCCATGTCCTTGTTAGTACCATTTTCAGCCTCTACATATAGTGATGCCAAACCTTGGAGTGTTGGTTTGCAGGTATACAGTCAGCAATTTTTGCATAGTTTGTGGTTACAAGTAGCTGGGCTACGTACAATACACTGGGCTCCACTATTGACATTGCACATGTTCGGAGTTTTGCCGGAAGTAGCACCATCAATCATACAATTTCTGATTTGCTACTCATAACCACAAACTATGCAAAAGTTTACTGTAGAAATTAGCCCTGTCCATGGTTTGGTGTGTTATGCTGTATATATTTACCTCTAGTAATCGTTGTCACAGGAGCAAAGGCTGAAGGTCCAAACGTTGTTTCCATTTTGGTCTAAAACAATAACAATATGATCAAAGAGCATATTAAAACATGTAAAACATGCCTTTTTATTTTACTGATACATATAATAAATAAGTGTATCACAATCTTTAAGCAACATGCGTAACATAAATGTATTATTTTATAATAATAATAATCATAATAACTGGTTTATTTAAAACATATACCTTTGCAATATAAAAAATTGAAAAGCCGGCATATTTACAAAGAATGGATAAAATTTTTACGTTAGTTACATATCACAAAAAAACAATTATATACAAAATATACTACAGATAATATGCTAAAAGATATTCTATCACTTCCTACTGATCATTGCGGGGATAAAACTATTTTTGTATCTGTTTGTGCATGCTCTAGGGAGAGAGACAAAAACTAATGGCTGCCAAGCAGTCAGTGATAAATTATTAAAAACATTTGACTACACCATCAGTGTACTATACGAATGTATGAAGCCAATGTGAGAGACTAGTTACACACACTCAGAAAGAAGATTTCTTCAAGAAAACAACATCTTCACCAGTATTGACAGATTCAGTCCAAATATCAACTGATCTCTTTGACACTCTTCAGGGAGCTCTACTCCACATATCACAATATAAATTGTCTCAAAAACTACATACATTGCTAATACTTATATTTATTTAGTGCATTAACATCGGTCTTTAATACTGGATTTTAAAAACACTTATAATAGCTATGTCTTGTATTTATTTTTGACATACATGTGCCCATCTGGAATTGTGCTGCCTTATGGTGTGGCTATGATACCTCTATATGTACAGCAATTCCAAACATTAATTAAAGCATTGCTAAAAGTCAAGCCATTAAATTATATAACATATAAAACATCCTAAGCCTGTAGCAAGTGGAGAGGTGTGACCGGTGCATATATATGCAACTCCCATGGATATGCTATCGAGGTCTGCCTAAAGGCTGGTATATTACTAGAAATTGAAGCAAAGTCTAATGACATATATCCCGATGTTGATTTCTTTCATTCCATTGCAAAGCTAGAGCAGAATGTTGTGACTCCCATTAATTTTACGAGTTCTTGAAGGTGCATCTAACCTACTTTTCCCTTCTCAATCATTCTGCTCGGCCTGACAATCAATTGCTTAGACCGATGTCCATCTATATATCAAGTTTCAGTGGCAGACCCTCTTTCTTTGTACCTAGAAAATGTCTCGAAATCACAACACATAGTTTTCTGAATGATCTTTAATTTTCCTTCAAATCGCAGGTCATACAGTTTCAGACAACCTAAATATTAAAATTAGAAGCTTGATAGAAGCTTGCACCTTCAGTATTCATTTACACCTACCCATATTACGTCCTGGCTATGGAGCTGCATCCCCTGACTATTTTAAAAAGTTACTTGACTAGTAAAATTATTATTATCCAACAATGGCATTGAAAGTCTGAAAAGTTGGATTTATTCATCTGTTTACCTAATTAATGCAAATCCAAGTTTGTTATCATAACATCTGAATGCTTATTCCTATTTAAAATGGCAACAAATTTAATTAATTTTATAAGCCATAATAGTAAGTGAAATCTAACTGGCTGGGGGACAATTGTGGGGATGTTATAGCTATTTCGTGTTTATCTTTTCACCACACAAGTTTGTGATATCAACAAATTGTATTTCAACAGAAATTCATAATAATATTGTATAATAAATCAAATGAATATGATATGCCAGCTGTCATGGTAACAATCGGATTTATATCACATGGATCATTAATTAAACAATTCAAAGAAAGGTTTCCATGTCATTGAATTAGATTAAATATTGCAGTACTCAGTTGTAGTAATTACAGCTGTAGTAATTAATTATTGTCAGTAGTAATAAAGCACAATTACAACTTAGATTACCCTGTATGTACCAGTAAAATAATCCTGCATATTTCTGAAATTGTATAATTATATAGTTTACATACGAAAAGTCATTCAACTGTAGAAAAAAGCCCGAGTACCCTCTGGATGGTGCTTGTTTCTAAAGTGAAAAACATCGTCTACAAAGCCACAATCACCGCAGAAAACCAAGACCCGAAAACATACATTGGAATGACAGAACACAAATTCAAAACCAGATACAGAAACCATAAAATGTCACTCAACAATGAAGCACATGCATAGACCAAAGCGCTGTCTACCTATATTTGAAAGCTGAAAAGATTGCAATGAAACCAATTACTCAATCAAGTAGAGCACAATCAAAAGAGCAAATGCATGAGAACAAGTTCTATGCAACTAATTTTAAGCCCCCATAATTTGTTATTTCCAGAACATTTTAGTCTGATGATCGCAAGCAAAGCGTGAAACCTAGGTCACAGAGTTTTTAATGTTTTATCACAGCTCTGCCAAGGCATTGAGCACTATTGCATCAGTGACGGAAAACTTTATTTTAGAAATTATATTATTTAATAGTTTACATACAGTATTCATATCATTTACATATATTATCAAGAGGAGATTAATCTTCTCTTGATATTATGTAATTTATTTACCAGTAATATTTTTTAAACATTGCATTTACAGAATATAAATATTGAACAGTCTGCATTGTACAACATGCCAACATAATTATGTGTACTACACAATCATTTACAGAAAAAGGTTGACATCTGCAAAGCGTAATACCAAAGGAATTGTGGGGCTCTCTATTTTGCACTGTGCAGTCTCCTTTAGCTTCCTTTGACTTCCAAATGGACAGAAAAAAGTTAGTAAAGTATGGTTATGAATATTTCCAATGATTTGATAAAAAACCTTGCAGTAATTAGCCAAACCTATGAGCTCCCATCATGCTTTGAGAGCTGGGTATTGCACTTTCCAGATGTCAACCTTTTTTTAATAGCTGTATATTCAAATAATGTATTAGAGTCATAACAGACAAAGTTCTGATATTCAATGAATATTCATCAAGAACAAGCTGCAGCTAGAATCAGGGTTCATACCAATTTGAGATGATAAAATTCCAGGAGTTTTCCAGGAGTTTTTCCGGGTAGAAAATATTTTTTTCCAGGACCATGTTCTCTATTATTTTACGACACTAGTGGTAAAAATGTCTGCATTATAAACCTTTTCAACTACAAAACCACTATGGTATGAAGTTCAGACGTATGTTTTGCTAAAACTGCTTCTAAATCATTAATTTATCCATTGCCCCAGAATTAAGTCAACTTCATTCTCGTTCCCAGAGCCTTGCTCGCTCTTCTAACATTGCCCACGTTATACCAAACACTAGTAACAGTTTATGCAAGCCCTTGTCTGTATTATTCAAACAATTTCTCTACAAAATTCCAGGAGTTTTCCAGGACTAGATGGAAAAAAACGTTTTGTCCAGGAGTTTTCCTGGGCCCTGGAAGAAAATTATGAAATTCCAGGAGTTTTCCAGGAATTCCAGAAGTAGTGCAAACCCTGTAAAATGATTTCAAATTGAGGCCTGACATTAGATCAGACCTAACAGACTATTAATTCTAATTATACCAGCAAAAATCCTTAGAACAATAAATTTGAAAGCTTTAACATATAGTATACTTTTCATTAAATGTAGATCTGCACTTGCTCATTTTAAAGTTATTTTATAGCTACAGTTTGCAACAAGTATATTCGACTCACTCATTATGTCACTAGCCATTAATCCTGTCCAGTGATGTCACTATGCCAGATATTCGTAGTGGATTTGTTTGGTCGGTTCCGTTAATTCATATTCAATTATTCCTAATTTTTGTGCTTGAATAATTCATTATAAAGTGTCACTTGCTTTCAATATATTCAATATTTATTAATGGAACTGACTAAACAAATCCACTATGAAGATCTGGCATAGTGACGTCACTAGTTTAACGGTTATTCAGACGTCTCTCTCTCTCTCAGGGAGAAAAATGTTTCGAGGTCAAGAATGTCTGATTTTCAGGCTATGAACCACTTTGAACCAAACAGCAACTTGTGATGATATGCATGGATGATGATGATGATGATGGGATGATAATTATAAAAGTTTATTGTAGTACTTATACGAAACTGCTCTGTAAGACACATGTACAATGTTGGAAAATGATAATAATAATAATAATAATAATAATAATAATAATAATAATAATGATTTATTAATGATACGGAATTCAAAGGCACATTCCTGTAAACATCATTATACTTATTATAAAAATTACAATTTCCTCAAATATGATTGGTTCATTCACCACTCTATTATTCATTAATTGGACACTATCTGATAACAAATCCTGTTATCAGACACTTGAATGAACCAATCACAACCTGAGTTCTTGGCTTACTGACCAATCATCAGTCAGAAAATAGGCACTATGAGTAAAAACAACTTACCACTCACAAACTGTGGCCAAGACAAAATGAAGAACTTTTCCTCCTACAGTAACAATTATTTCCATGATAGTGACTTAAACTCCAATTGTTTTTTTTGGAAATTGTCATTTTTATAATAAATTGGTAATATGACTTCGTGTCGTCCAATTCTACTCGTATGATTACAGACCAAATTGGAGTCCACTCAGTCCTATTACCATTACTAATATGGTTGTAAGAAAGATTGGCCGGCAATGTTTCCTCTGCAATGCTTTATTACTGTCTCTCGAGAGAAGAATACTGTTTCAGTATTACATCACAGTTTGTTTACATTTTACAAACTCAAGAAAAACATGCATAAACTACAATTGTTTCTTTTGCAAAAGATACATCCTTGTTTCTGTACGTTTTTAAAATTTATTTTTAGAATGAAATTATGAATGCCTTATTGATTTTAGCTTTTCAAAGTCCTTGTTACTTGGGGAAACCATATTTCAGGAATGTTTAAAACACTCGCGAAACCATAAAATAATTTTGTTTTCTGTGATTTATTGTTTGTATGTTAGCAAGAATAAAATAAAATATATAATCGATTGATTTGAACCATTAGAAGCAAAATAACCAATAGTAATAGTGAAATAGGTCAATTGACTTGCGAGAAAATATTTATCACAGATATGTACCTAGCAGTTATAATTCTTTTTTCTATTATCATTTCTTATTAAAATGATTTACATATTGTAAGCAAGCATTAATGAAGCCCCAGGGGCACTTTCTAAATCTGTGTAAATCATCCTTGCTGCATTGTAAAACTAATGTATTTGTTGGATATATATTGAATAAAATTAACAGATGTTGCAGTGAATCTGTTATATGATGAACCAGTTTTTAATCCTGTAAGACACTGAATGCAATGTGTGCATTGGTTAAAGTGAACGATGGTTCAAAATGACAACTAGCCGCGTACTAAATTAGTAAATAAATGCCACTCGAAAGAACAATAGTGTGAAAGCGAACGCAAAGTTTGCTGCAATGACATATAAATGCAAAATTTCCGATACTGACAGACGAAACCGTTGAAATCTGATAAAACAGAAGTACTTCCGATTGAGCTGTCTGTCTGTTTCTGGTATCTTTCTCATCCCATGTGAACTATATTATATTATAAATTATCGCCACTAAAATCTTTCGGTATCGCTAAGTACACGTTGAAGTACATACTGATTTATGCCTATGTACAACTTATTCAAGTGTGTTACGTGTACTGAGTGACAAGTGACACTGCATGGGAATATAAACTAGTAAGTTTTTTCATAAGTCACAAGCCGTTTGTTTCACAACGAAATCAAATTCTGCGCCTTACTATTTTGTGTTCATGTTCTCTTCAGCAACTAATGCATCGCAATCATTTTTGCGAATTCATTACCCAGACTTTCTTTCAAACACTGTTCTATAATGTCAGGCATCTCATCTTCCTCGGGGAGCCGCAACTTTGCTATCATTTTGTTGATTGTCTCGATGACATCATTCTTACCTTTGTGAAGCTTGATCGAGTTGGTGACAAGGTTGTAGATATCGAGTGGTAGCAGTGCGACACTGAATACAAATCCACCAATATGGACAACACGTCCAGCAGTGGACAAGGATCTGAAGATTGTTGCACCAGAATCTGCAGTAGCATCAACCCCTGCTGCAACGGTTCTTAGACCAGCGCCTGCACCTTTTGCAATGCCTTTCAAGCCGTCGGCCGCACTGATGGATTCAAAGATGATATCCTTGCCCAAGTGTTTGATAATCTTAATTACGTTTAATGATGGGTGGTCCAAAAGCGCTTCGATCAAAGCTCTCACCAGGTGGAGTTGTTTAACACGCTCGACGCGAGTCTGGACTCCTGTGTACTTGTTCACAAATTCCTCTGTTGCTTTCCTATCCTTATCGATAGCCGCCTGAACCTCCTTGTAGATCT
>JAOBYG010678816.1:0-14374 GCA_025403545.1 Epizoanthus stellaris | reverse complement strand
GGCTGTGCGCATGAAAACAAATAACGCGTGACGTTTTATTCTATTTATTCAGTCTTTGTTACACTCAGCGCCCGTGGAGTAACACTTAGCTCAGCTGATAGCTCTAGTGTGCGCCGGGCTTAATAGTATAGAGCAACGCATGTATGACCCCGTATTAATTCCCGTTCCCTGTATGCCCAATTTTACATATTAAAGCGACGTATCATAACATGTTGTGTTATTTTTCTCAGATGTTACCTGGTGGATAATCTTGCAAATCTCGTAACCGACCCAGACTTCCTAACAGTGAGCACGGCCGATGAGCGTGAGTATGAACGTGTGTCCCTGGGGCGAAAGGAAGGCGACATTATGAGGAAGCTCGTGCAAAAGCACAAACTGTTCGTGCAGAATGAGAGAACTGACTTTCAGGGCATGTGCAGCGTGTCCCCGTACTCTCCCAAGGTGAGCACATTCACAATGCAAACTGTTTCATTTGAATGCTATTGCCGTCCTCCATGATAACTTTATATATTAGAAATGAGGAAAGCCACGTGAAATCTTAATTACGGCCAGTTTGGGGCAAAGTATGCCGCAGTAAAAAATTGGAATGAAACGCCTTTGGAAATTAAAACTAACTCATCAATTAAGGTCTTTAGAAAAAGATATTAAAACTTTCTCCTAACTAATTTCATATAATCGCGACAGATTCTTCTTTCTTACACCTTTTCTTTAAAGAAAAACAACAACAAAACCTAGTTCTCCTGTACAGATGTAAACGTGTATTTTGTTGTGCCTATTATTGTTACTATTATTGTTATTGTTACTAAACAACCGCCATTCCATTCTAGTTTGTTGATTAACTATATTAGGGTGCAGGATTCCCTCACTAACCCCCTAGGGTTGTAAATCCTGCACCCTCCACTTTATTTCTTCTTTTCTTCTTTGTACATTTTGACTGATGTCGAAAATAAGTAACCGTTGGACCGTTGAACCGTTGAACTGTCGAATCTAGTTTTAAAAAGAAGATTTTAACATGTCCGTTTTTGGACAGTTAAAGTAGCGGCTGACTTGTTTCAGGTAAAGTTTAGTTTCATCTGTACCATTCTTCACTTTTCCACAAATTATTCACTGTGTTTTTAATTAAGAATATTTTCTACTGTCTGAGTTGCAAATGTAATGGTAATTGACAGTATTACATAGAAAAATGGTAATGAAATGTTCTGCATTTTGCTTGACATGGCATCCTTAAGTAAACAAGGTATCAACACAACAAAGACAGAGCCATAACCATCTGACTATAATTCTTCTGTTCAAAACTGTGTGTAAAGGGAACACTAATGAGACGTATGATTAAAAGGAATAGAAAGTATAATTTCCACAGTGATACTTTTTGTATAACATAAACATTTAAACAGTTTTGGGCATGATGAAATGAAAGTATTTTATGTTAAGTTGATTTCTAACGTAACGTATAATTAATTCGTAAAGGCCGTGCTACACGAGGCAGTTTTTCCAGTAACATGTAATGCAATGTTGACGAGAGCAGATCATTGCAAGTTGCTGTGAGATGTCAGACGGTCGCTACTTTCTTCGCAACTCGCAACGCAATCAACTCTAAAAACATGGAAATGGACCGAAATGGCGTGTGTTCGTCGTGAAGTCTCTGAAGTCAAAGACATCCGTCCTGTCCACGAGCAGCTGCATGAATGCCAGAAATCGTTCCGACATGGCAGACAGGCGTCATAAAGCAATTTACAAATTGTTATTGTTAGAAATTTACGAAAAACTGGACAAAGAGCTCGAACAAGGCAACAAGCGCTGACGGATATTCTGGGTCAATTGCGATGCAAGTTGCAACATACATGTTACACGCTGCAACTTGCCTCGCAACGTTGCGAAAAGTAAAAGAACATTAACTTGTCCTGCAACTTGCCTCGAGATGTTTCATTGCGAAACCAGTTGCAGTTAGGGGGTGTTACACGTGCAATTTAATTTCTTCTGCAACTTGTTTTGCAACGGCGTTCGTTGCAAGTTGCTGTAAAAATTGCCTCGTTTAAAGTAGAGAAAGTAGAAGTTAGCAAAAACAAGTTTCTTTAGTTAGGTAATTATTGATTGATTGATTCTTATAGAATTCAAATTGAAAGTAACTTTCTTTCTAATGAAGAACATTCGATTAACCCATTCCGAAAATTTTCAAATTTAAATCGTAAGACATAGAACGCCATAAATAGCTTTCACGACATAATTCAAATACTGAATATGTTACTGATATTTTCAATAAGACAATATATCAATGCTTCCACAAACGGAAAGTAAGTAGGTTCTTAACACAAATCTTGTAGCTTGCAAGGCCTCCTCTAACTAGTTATTAAAACATCTTCATCTGTTTTTAAACATTCTAGGTCTTAGAAGAACTGTTTAGACAACAACTGTTAATGGAATATATTTTTCTCTCTTGTGGCCTCCTATGACCTCCTTGTGACCTCCTGGTTGTCGTTTTGATTGCCTGTGAGAAAATTAAAATCGTGCAATTGATACATGTTTATAGCGTCACTACAAGCTTTCATCAAATGAAAACACTGACGTCTAAGGTACCAATTAGGCTGGATTTAAACGTCGCCCTACTCCCGTATCGAACTCAATTACATTGACGGCATCGTGCTGAGGAAGTGAGAGACACTGACAATAATCGAAATGCTCATCTCCACTCACGACGATAAACGTACAACTTAGGCCCTGTCCTCGCGGATCCCTTTTAATTTGAAAACGCCCAAAATATTTTTTTGTGTTTTCATGTGTCGTCCACACGACAACGATGTCAATTTCACCGAAAACGGAACTATTCGAAAACGGGTTCAGCCCTATCCACACGGATCCGTTTTCATATGAAAACTAAAAAATATTTATGCGTTTTCATATCCCGTCCACACGGCAACGATGTCAATTCCACCGAAAATGGAACTTTTTGAAAACGGGTTCGAAAGTGGCATTCTTTGAAAACGCAATTCTATCGTCTCCGTGTGGACGGGCGAAACACAAAACTTTGAAAACGCTATCTCCAATAGCGTTTTCAAAGTTTGCGTTTTCACAAGTTTGCCCGTCTAGACGGAGACGATAGAATTGCGTTTTCAAATAATTCAGTTTTCGGTGAAATTGGCATCGTTGTCGTGTGGACGGGACATGAAACGCAAAAATATTTTTGCGTTTACAAATGGAAACGAATTCGTGTTAAAGGGCAGTTATCGTGAAAACGTAAAAAATAAAATTGCGTTTTCAAATGAAAACGATCCCTGTCCACATGGATACGTTTTCAAAAAGGTGTGTTTCAAATAAATCCGTATCCATGTGGGCGGGGCCTTATAGTGGATTGTTAAATTTTTCTGAATTGAGTGACAGTTTAAAGTGTCGTTCTCACGATAAGAGGATGGGCCTTGGATCTGATCTAAAAATATCGACCAATCAGTAAGCTTCAAGTTAATTAGAACGTCTGGGATTGATTGCGTTTATCGTGGGGTGGTTAAGCCAGATATCGGAACGGCGGTTATAAATAGATCTCGAGCCGTCTCGGCCCTTGTCTCGGGCTTTTATCGTGAGACAAGTACTTTGAGGGACGTATACACAGACAACATACATGCACGCATGTAACTGTTGTAAATAATCATATTCAACTGACCATTTTGATTTCAATTATCATTTTCTTTGTGCCGCTCATCGAGCGTAAGAATCCTCTCTCTCAAGACTTCCAGCTCTCGTTGCAGTCGCTCGTTCTTAGTTCTGAGGGTTTTGTTCCTGTACTCCACCAAGCGTGTTGATTCTGTATAGTCCTGGCTATGACGCGAGGTCAGCAGTGAACAGATGCACTGCAAAATGGCCATAAAACATTAATTAGTCAATTAACAATTATTCAACGAACACACTTCGGCTATGAGATGATAGATAACCATAATCATCTCGTATCCAGTGAGTGTGAGTGGAATAATTGTTTTATTAAATACCAAGTCAAAAGTTACTTTTTTCTTTTTAATTTTGTGTAAATCTAGCGGAAGTTAGTGTAAAACAGGAGGGATTGAAAGTTTAATTCCGTTTTAAGAAACAGCTGTTTTGTTTTATAAACATCTGTTCTTTTCCATATCAGGCATGACTGATGGTTATGAGCTGATAATGATTGGTTGTGAAACCAATCATAATTCTAGAAATTAAATAACCAGAGCTTAGTATTTAATAATCAAGATAATTGCAGGTAAACATATGTGCATGAATAAATGTGTGTATCAACAAAACCAAGTCGTATCTTACTCATAGAATGCAAGTGCCAAAAACCTAATAGCTATTTGGGCGAATAGGTACCAATTTGATAAAAAACCGTCAACTTCTTCAGAGAGTGATGATAGAGGCCAGGCACCAACAGCGACGTTTAAATACTTTCTCGGCATGTAAGAGCCAAAGAAACAATAATTAATATTTTCATTGTACTGACAAATTAACTAATTAAGTTCAACACAGGATAACTTACAAATATTGTAAGTTATATATAATAGTGTCCCCAATTTATTTTTAACATAAATATTTAATTCATTCATTCATTTATTCAATCAATCAATCATTCATTCTAGAATGGACGTCAAAATCTGGCAGTAGATCTTGCTTCAACAGGTTTAGGTCAAAGTCACTGATAAACATTTTTTGCAAGTACTATCTGCAAAGGAAAGGAGTCAGCTATTGTCAGAGAATGTGATTATACCGACCATTGTGAATGAGAACAAAGAAATCGTACGCTAGCTCGTTAAGTAATTTATTTCATCTATAAGAATTATAACGCCAGGATTAAAATACAGTTAACAATTTCAATTTTCGATTTCAATTTATGATACTTTGTGTCATAGTTCACATCGCCAGTTGGACTCTTGGGAGGTATTTTCAACAACAAACAAAATAAAATGACATTCTTTAGGCCACGTTACTAAAAAAAATGTAATGATTAAGCTTTCCAGCTTCAGTTTAACATAATCGCCTTAACATAATCGCGATGTTTTCAGTTACAGACTCCCTATATCTCACAAGTTATGACCACTTTTTATTTCATTTGCTTGTCTCTTGTAGTTGTGTTTTGCGTCTAAAATAAATACTTCACACATAAAGGTACAGTTTTGCAAATTTCTAATTTATGAATGATAGTCCGTTGCGTTGATTAACTAAAGACTATTGTAACGAAACAACCTATTTAAAGGTAAAACCTATGATTAAGCTGATTCGTCAAGATTCGATGCATTTTAGATTATTTAATAACTTGTTGGGCGAGCTAACACGAAATTCGAATTCGCTTCGTAATATATTACTGTAATCTGCCTCGATCACTTTGTTAAACAGGTCATCCGATCTGTACTTGAAAAGAAAACAGATTTGTGTTTGAGTTTCTTGTCATTATTTGTAGTATATAACGTGTTTATTGGTTTTGGGAAAGATTAGGCGGACCATTCACTTTATAGAACGGGAAATCACTCTACGTATTATTAAAAAAATCGTGACCCCCCCTAGTTTAGAGCTTGTCACTAAAAGATTGGTAAGCCTCAGATTCCTCTGCCCCTTCCCTCCCTTCCCTTCTAGAAAATGAATGGTCCCTTACGTAATCACAGCGTGATATTGCCGCTTTACCATAACAGTAACTGCACAATACAAACACGATAACTACTTACAATCACTCCATCAGTTGATGCTGTTGTTGTTTTCTTCGCTACCATCTCTGAAATCATCTCATCTTTTGTATCTGAAGAAATGTTTTCTCTTTGCCTCTCCCACTCCAGCTGTTGTTTCATTTTCTCTCGTCGTTGTAATTCTTGTACATCATGAGCTTCTTCTCTGAGCTTTTGGTTCTCCTGACGAAATTCCTTGATAACTGTGTCTAGGTGAACTTTCTCGGACTTTAGCCTCTCTCTAACTTCTAACTCCACCTCAGCAACAATAGCCTTCTTTTGGAAATCTTTCTGGTTTAGTTTCTCTTCTAATAGCTTCTTCTCGAACTTGAGCGAGCTAATCGCTTGATGTAAAGACGATAAGTGTTCCTCGTGACGCTTTTGTTCATTTACAATGCGTTTCTGAAATTCTTCGTCGAGAAATCGTCTGGCTTCGTAATTCGATCTCTTGAACCTTTCCTGAATTTCCAATTTATCTTTCTCGAAAGTGTTTTCCAGCTCATGTCGTTCCTTTCTGTACTTGTTGTTTAAGTTCGTTAACTGTGTTTCTGCTTTTGCAAGTTTCCTTTCCAGTTTCAATACAGTAACTTCTACAGTGTTTTGTAAGCTTGAAATCGTACTTCTTTGATCCTCCTTGATTTTGATCAGCAAATCTAGCTTACTTCTTTCCTGGTTTTGTCTTAACTCTTTTAGTTCGTTTTCATGGGATTTTTCTAGATCGATGGTCCTTTTGCTGTACAAGTTATGTTCTTCATTCTTTTCTTTTTTCACCTTTTGTAATTCTGTCTTCAAAGCTTCAGTTGTAGCTTCGAGTAAACGTTTTTCGTGCTCGAACTTTCTCTTTAGCTCTTCTCTTTCCCTATGAGCTTCTTGGTGCCAAAGTTTCTTCACTCGCTCCAATAGTTCATTTTGTGATGCCAGCTGTCTCTCAAGTTCTAAAACTTTTCTATGTTTATTGTTAAGTTCCTCCTCAGTTTTGCTTAGTTTAATACGCAGTTGTTCTTCGCGCAGTGAAATATCAGCAAAAGCTTTCGAGGTTTTCTCAATGTGAACATTTTTAATTTCATTTATTTCTCTTCTAAATTTCTCCTGAAGCTCTTGTTTCTCGTGAGTATGAAATTTCTCTCTATCAGCGATCTCAACTGCGCATAATCGTTTCACTTCATCCAATTTTCTCCGAAATTCATTTTCAAGCGACGTTTTTACATTTAATGCTTCTTTACTGGTAAACACTGAAACTCCATTATTCTGTTCTTCGATTTTCACTTTTAGCTCACAAATATCAGCTTTGAGACTAGACTCGGTATTTGACATAAATGAAATTTGAGTTTGTAGATCTTTCATCTTGTTTTGATATTCTTCAATCGTCTGCTCTTTCTCTTTGTTCAGCTTCCTTTTTTCCATTACAAAATTGGACTGCATTTCCATTTTATCTTTTTCAAACTGTTGCCGCAGAGATGCAACCTCTTTCAAAATGGCGTTCATATTTTGACAGTGCTCTTCGTGAGCACCTATTTCCCTCTTATGACTTGTTATTTCCTCTACTTCTCTTAATCTACCTTCGAATGTTTTCCTCTCATCTTCAAACTTTTTCTTGAGAAATGCAATCTCGCATTCGTACTCCGATTTTTTCATTTCATTTTCATTTTCAGCTTTATGGAGCTGCTCACTGTAGTATTTGGTGATTTCGTGAATTTTCGTCTCCCATTCTTTCTTTCGTATTTCCAGTAATTTTGTCTTTGATATCAAGTCATTTTGAAGATCTGCGATTGCTTTATTCAACTTTGAGATTTCATTCATGTGTTCTGAAGTTGTTTGCCTGTTCTTGGCATTAAGGTCATTTTCCAACGAGGTTTTTACTTTCTTTAGGAATTGAATTTCGTCTCGAAGTTCGTCGATAATCCTCGCAGAAGTCATTTTAGCTGTATGCAGCTCTCATACGTTTTCTTCTGCTACGCGAAGCTTTTCCTGCCATTCGTCAATTTCTGTTCGGTTTTTACGTTCCCATTTCTCTCTAAGAGTATCCATTTCTTTATTATGTTGTCTCTCTTTATCTTTAAGTTCAGACTCCAGCGTATCCATATTCTGTTTTTGATTTTTATTATGTTGTTCTAGTTTAGAAATCTTTGCCAACAGTTTTTCTATTTCTTGAGTGAGTTCGCTTTGTTTTGAGTCCATGTCTTCGCGCTTGGAAGTAAATCGATCAACTTGAGCTTCTAGTTTATCATTTCGGTCCCGCAATTGATTAACCTTAATGTTTGTATTTTCAGCCTCATTAAGCCGGCCGATCAAATCTTGAACCTGGGTAGATATTTTTTCACAGTTTAGACATTTTTCATTTGCTTTGAGCAGTAAAGCATTAACTTCATACAGTAGCTTCGTGTTTTCTTGATCTAGCTGCTCTCGTTTTTGCTTTTCCTCCAACAATTTGGACTCAAATTGTTCCCGAATTTCCTTTTCATCTTCGCGTCTTTGATTATACATCATGGTGAGTTCATTCAATAATTCAGACTTTCCTTTCTCCAGATGTTCGCATTTCATTTTCTCTTCTTCCAGATACTTATGTAAATGATTGCTTTCTTCCAAGTAGCTGTTTCGTAAGTCCATAACATCTTTATGCAATTTGCTGTTTAACTCAGAACTTTGTTCAGAGTAATGTTGTTCTAGTTTTCTGTACTTCAGCTTTAGTTCCATGATATCCTGGAGTAACTCCTCAATGTTTCTGCTCAGTTGAACTTTCTGTTGCAGCTCACTGTCAAGCATTTTCTGAAGTTTCTCAATCCCATTGTTATGTTCAATTTCTAAGAGTTTCTTCTCATGAGAAAGACGTTCTTCGTACTCAAATTTAAGCTTTCGTTTCTCTCTCTGAAGTGATTCAATTGTATCCTCTGAGTTATCCCGTAACTCCTTAATCTTAGACTTTTGTTCTTGAATTGTTTGCTCCAGTTCTCTGTCCTTAGATTCTAATCTTTTAGTGAGTGTCTCGACCTCGTGTTTATATTGATGAACAAGTTTCGATGTATTGCAGCATTCATGTTCCATGTGATTTCTACTTTCTTCTAACTTTGCTAATTTATTTTCATATTCTTTCTTTATATCTTCAATGACCTGTTCGTAATGTTTTACATTTTGTTGTAACTCGTCGATCTTTTTCTCGTATTCTGCATCTTCTTCCTCATCTTTGTCACATAATTTTTTGTACTTCGACTTCAGCCGATCCCTTTCAGCTTTCACATCTGCCAGTTTTTCTTCATATTCTTGTTGCATGTTGTGCAGCTTGCTTTCATGATCTTGGACGCTCTTCTTGTTCTTACGTATCAATGCCAACTTTTCGTCTTCAAGCGAGTCGCACCTTTCACGAAGTTCATTTAGCTCTCTCTCAACTTTCTTTGTCAACTTTTCATTCTCGGACTTTAGTTTTTGTAAGTTTTCTTTGTATTCTTCAGTTGTTTCTTTCATATTTGTTTCGTAGTCTAGTACAATCTTCCTGTGCTTTTTGTTAATATTTTCCTTCTCTTTGAAACATTCTTCAGTAATTTCGTCCTTTTCGCGTTCATATTTTTCTTTCATCTTGCTCTTGATATCTTTTACACTATTTTCACACTGTTCTTCCATAGCTTTCATTTGTTCGCGCATTTCGTCTATCTTTCTCTTAAGATCGTTTTCATCTCCCCTCCTTTCTGCTTTCAGTTCCGTTATCCTTGTTTCATATTCTTCGTGTACAATCGTGATTTTCATTTCGCACTCTTTTACAAGTCTTCTCTGCTCTCCTATTAGCTCTTCCTTTTCTTCAGAACATCTGTTATCAAGATGCTGTTTCTCGGCATTGAAACGTTTCTCTTGCTCTCTTATTTCTACATTAATGTCCTCGACTGTTTTCTTGTAGCGTTGTTCCTTTGATGTCATATCGCAAGTTAGTGTTTCAATGTCATTCTTGTATCTCTGTTCGTTCCTTTCATTCCTTAGCTCAAGTTCAGCAACTGTTTCTTTATGTTCTTTCTCTAGGCGATTAACCTGATCTTTAAACTCTTCAACATCTTTTGCATGCTTTTCTTTCAAATCCTTTATCTTTTTTTCAAACTCATCCTCGATTTGGTTTACTTCTTTTTCATATTTGTCTTCCATTTCTTTCTTTAACCGTTCAATTTCTTTTTGGTAATGTTTCTCAGTGTCATTACATTTATCTTTTAATTCTTCCGTCAGTTTGATGGAACAACTATTCTCTTCTTTCAGTATGTTATTTTCTGATCGAAGCTGCGTAATGCGAGTCTCATACCTCAAAGTAGAATCTGTGATCGTGGATTCGTACTCTTTGATAACGTTCATGTGCTCCTCAATAAGTCTCTTTCTCTCACTCATGTAACGATTTTCCATTTGTTCCTTCTCGTTCAGGCTTTTCTCTTTAAATTCATCTAACTCGTTTTGGTATTTGTCCTCGCACAAAGACAATTCCTTGCGAAGGTTTATTATGTCTTGCTTCAGATCTGTTACTTGAGATTCGTACTCCTCGGTAGCTTCTTTGTATCTTTGTTCTTGTTTTCTCCTTTGTGAAGCAAAGTCCTCTTTCATTTCACAATCCTTGTTATCGTACTTAGTTTCTATTTCTGTTTTTAAATCCTCTAATTCTTTGTTGTGCTGCTTCTTTAGAGACTCAAACCTGTCTTTCATTTCTTCTACTGTCTTGTTGGAGCTACTATACATGATTTCTAGTTTACTTGTTTCCACTCTCTGTTGAGTAATTTCAGACTCGTATCGTTGCTGTATTTGGGTGATTTTGAACTCGTAATTCGAAATTACTTTTCTGTGCTCCTCTGTCATTTCATTTCGTGTTCTTGCGTAACTATCTTCAAGCTCCTTCATTTCAATTCTGAAACGGTCTTTCAGTTCTTTCTCCAGTTTTCTTTTTGACGTTTCAAATTTATTCTCGCTTAATTCTATTTCTTCTTGCATTATCTGAATTTTATCTTTCAGTTTCTGAATGTCCTTTTCGTGTTCTTCAAAAGCTTCTTTTTTCTCTTCTATCAACTTTTGTTTTTCAGAATCAAACTCATCTTCCATTCTGTCCTCTTCTTTTTCATATTTGTGCAACATTTGTTTTCTCAATTCATCCATTTCTTCAGTGTGCCGTTGTTCAGCAGACGCTTGTTTTAATTTGAGATCGTTAATCATGTCCTGAGCATTGTCATATAAATCCTGTAATTTGCAGTTCTCTAATTTCAATTGACTTAGTTGAGATTCATATTTATGTTGAATTTCTGTTATTCGCATTTCATATTGTGAAGAGGTTTGTCTATAATTTTCCATGAGTTCCCTGCGCTCATTCGAGTATCTTTCATCCAGTGCCATTCTTTCTTTCTCGTGTTCTTCTTTTATTTGTTCAATTTTCTCTTCATAGTTTCTCTTTGATGAAGCATTGTCTTCACGAATGTTTTTACTTTGGTGTTCTAATTCTCGTATCCTGTTTTCATACTCTTCAACCTGTTTTTCATGTTGATCCATCAATTTACTCTTCTCTGACTTGAATTTTATCTCCATCTCGTCTTCTTCCTTTTCGTGCTGTTCTTCGAGACTTTCTTTTGTCTTGTGCAACAATGTCTGGCATTTTTCTTCAGTAGATTCACATTTCAGTTCCAAACGTTCAATGATTTCCAACGCCTCTTTATACTTCCCATCCATGTTCCCTATTTCGATTTTCATCTCTCCTAATTTCAATTCGTATTCCTGAACGGTGTTACTATGCGAGATTTCATATTCTGTTACGCTGCTTTGATATGTTTCCATGAGCTGTTTATTCTTATCTTCTAATTCTTTTATCTTCTGTTCATATTCTTCAACCCTTTCCTTGTGTTTGTTTATTAGCTGGTCTTTATCTGACTTGAATTTCAGCTCCATTTCGTCTTCTTCTTTTTTGTGTTCTTCCTCTAGTGCCTTTGTTGTCTTGTGCAACATTTCCTGGCATTTTTGTTCAATAGATTCACATTTCATTTCCAAACGATCTATAATTTCCGACGCCTCTCTATACTTTCCATCCACTTTCCCAATTTCCATTTTCATCTCTCCTAGCTTCACTTCGTATTCCTGAACGATGTTAGTATGCGAGATTTCATATTCTGTTACGCTGTTTTGATATGTTTCCATGAGCTGTTTATTCTTATCTTCCAATTCTATTATCTTCTGCTCATACTCTTCAACCCTTTCCTTGTGTTTGTTTATTAGTTTGTCTTTCTCTGTCTTGAATTCCAGCTCCATTTCGTCTTCTTCCTTTTCGTGTTCTTCCTCTAGCGTCTCTTTCGTCTTTTCCAACAATTTTTGGTATTGTTCTTCAGTGGATGCACACTTCAGTTCCAATCCTTCAATAAGTTTCAACGCCTCTTTAAATTTCCCATCTATTTTCCCTATTTCGATTTTCATCTCTCCTAACTTCACTTCGTATTCCTGCACGGTCTTAGTACTTGAGATTTCATATTCTGTTGCTGTCTTTTGATATGTTTCCACGAGCTGCTTATTCTTAACTTCTAATTCTTTTATCTTCTTTTCATATTCTTCAACCTTATCCTTGTGTTTGTTTATTAACTCGTCTTTCTCTGTCTTCAATTCTAGTTCAATTTCGTCTTCTTCCTTTTCATGTTCTTCCTTTAGTGTCTCTCTTGCCTTGTGCAACAAGTTTTGGCATCGTTCTTCAGTAGATTCGCATTTCAGTTCCAATTGTTTAATAATTTCCAAAGCCTCTCTATACTTTCCATCCACTTTCTCATTTTCCATTTTCATCTCTCCTACCTTCACTTCGTATTCCTGAACGGTCTTAGTGTGAGAGACCTCGTATTCCGTTACTGCTCTTCGGTATATTTCCATTATTTCTTTATTCTTATTTTCGAGCATTTCTACGGTTTCGTCGAGTTTGGTGATATTAGCTCTGAGTTCTCCTATTTTCACTTCGTACTCTTGAACAGTTTTGGTATGTGAAATTTCGTATTCAGATGCTGCATTTCGATACAATTCTGTCAATTTTCCGTTTTCTTCTTCCAACAGCCGTATCTTTTCTTCATTTGTTTTGCTATCAATTCGTAACTGATCCAGTTTTACTTCATATTCAGTTACCTCTGTCTGATTGCTTTCTATCGTAGTTTTCTTTTCTTCTCCCATTATCCTTACTTTCTCTTCATAGTTCTTGTTTTCAATGCGTAACTGTCCTATGTGCATTTCGTACTTCTGTATTAATGTTGTATTTGTGGTCTCATACTCTAAAATCGTCTTTTGATAGGATTCGGTGATATCATTATTTTCTTCTCGCAATTTCTGCACAACCTCTTCCAATTCCTGCACTTTGACACTTAGTTCTTGAATTTCAATTGCATGTCCTTGTTCGTTGAGTAAGTCACATTGAGTTTCTGTATCTTTCTTTACTATTTTCATTGTCTCATAGGTAACTTCACAGCCCGGGACAGAAGGAATCATGCCTACAGTTTCCATTTCCCAAGCGTTATTCTGGTTACTAGCGGAGGTAACCTCCCCGAGCGTTGTCATCTCCAAAGTGTTAGCTTTATTAGTAGCACTTGAAACCTCTCCAACCGTGGTCATTTCCCAGGAGTTACCCTGGTTAGTACCGGATGTAACCTCACCGACCGTGGTCATTCCCCAGGAGTTACCCTGATTAGTAGCACTTGAAACCTCTCCAACCGTGGTCATTCCCCAGGAGTTACCCTGATTAGTAGCACTTGAAACCTCTCCAACCGTGGTCATTTCCCAGGAGTTACCCTGATTAGTAGCGGATGTAACCTCACCGACCGTGGTCATTCCCCAGGAGTTACCCTGATTAGTAGCGCATGTAACCTCTCCGAGCGCGGTCATTCCCAGGACATTACTCTGGTTAGTAACAGATGTAACTTCGCCGATCGTGGTCATCCCCCACGAATTACCCTGGTTACTAGCAGATATAGGCTCGCCGACCGTTGTCATCTGCATGGTGTTACACTGACCAAACCCGTGCGTACTCCCTCCAACCGTAGCAATCTCCATGGTGTTACCGTGATTAGCAATAGATATACCTTCGCCGATCGTGGTCATCCCCCACGAATTACCCTGATTAGTAACAGATAAACATTCACCGACCATGTTTGTGCTTTGCATGGCCATTGCCACTTGCTGTGAGCTTTCCTGTCTCACAGTGTACGTCTCTGTCATAATTGTAGACGTTTGTTGAATCTGATAATTGTTGTTGATTTCTTTATCTTCCTGATCCATTTCTGCACCCTAAGCAGAAACTGAATAAAATTTAACAGCGAATTAGTAAGCCCACGCTAATAGTAATAATAATAATAATAATAATAATATAATGATAATATATTTATTTAATTCTATGGCAGTATTACACTGAATTGCAGAATTTTACATTTACAATAAAACTACTAAAGCGAAAATATTTATAATATAACTATTCTATGCAAAGTGATGACATATAAAAACAGGGAAAAAGAACTATCTGTATTTAGAGGTAAGGTAAGGTAAGGTAAGGTAAGGTAAGGCAACTTTATTTAAACAGGGTAGCCCCTTCAGCTCTAGCTAGGCTAATATTCATGGAGGCCCTGTGTCGATATTACAATTACAATTACAATTACAATTACAATTACAATTACGATTACGATTACGATTACGATTACGATTACGATTACGATTACGATTACGATTACGATTACGATTACGATTAC
>JAOBYG010677705.1:0-14380 GCA_025403545.1 Epizoanthus stellaris | reverse complement strand
AACATCCTGTAAGATGTCCGTCACTTGATAACTGCGGTCCTCTTAGAGTCTTCAAAATCCCAAAATCATACAGGTTTTGAGCAAGGCTCCTTGATATTTGGAGGAAATGTTTACATAAGAGATCTTCCACCCTGGACCACCAAATTAGCATTTATGAACTGTGTGAATTATACGTGCTAAAGGTTGTACTTTTTCAATGCAATTTTAGCCAGTTTACTGGGTGTGGCAAGTCACGTGACCACTTATGTCGGAAACTGACAAACACATTAAACATTTTATTTTGTCAAGATGAAAGTTCCTACCAAGTATCGTGGAATACGGACAAAAACCCGAAAAGATAGTAAAACCTCTCTAAGTACTATTGACCCATGCCTTAATGTACCTGAGAAATTGTTTGTACCTATCCGCTCTTGAGAGGACCACGAAAGAATCCAATATACGTTCCATTGTGTTTGAACATTCTTGGAAAATATGGACGTATTTTCGTTTCCTTCTCATTCCAGTTTTACCAGGAATCGCACGTAACATTTGCAACATAATTCCAATAAACAAATATATTCCAATCGGAATTTCCTGTTCATCCATATAAAGTAGTAATCGCACTACTTTTTGTTTGTTTTCATACTTTTACGAACAGGCGTTGGATATGAGGTGATAGACAGCCAAAGAGGTGTGCAGCGCCTATAATAATCTCATATCCAACAAGTGTGAGTGGAATAATTATTTTATTAAATACCAAGTTAAAATTTACTTTTTTTCTTTTTAATTTTATGTAAACCGAGCGGAATCTAGTCAGTGTGAAACAAGATAAATTTTACTTCCGTTTTAAGAAACAGCTGTTTTGTTTTAGAAACAGTTGTTTATTCCATATATGGTCAAACTAAGATATATGAACATTGGTGGTATTTAATATTTAATGTGGAACATCTGAAAACTAGCAAGTACTGCTAAGCATGCTTTCCACATTAAATAAAGTATTGTATTGTATTGTATTGTATTGTATTGTTGTAATAATTAACAATTATTCCACGAACGCGCGTTGGATATGAGATGATAGATGGCCAAAGAGTTGGCTATAATCGTCTCATATCCAACAAGTGTGAGTAGAATAATTGTTTTATTAAATACTAGAGATAAACTTTACTTTTTACCTTTTCAATGTTGTGTAAAACAAGCAAAATGTAATGTAAACCAAGCGAAACTTAGAGTTTATTTCCGTTTTCAGAAACAGCTGTTTTCCATATAAGGTATGATTGATGGTTATGAGCTGATAACCATTAGTTGTGGAACCAATCAAAATGCTAGAAATTCAATAACCAGAGGTTTGTATTTAATAATAAGGTATATCTTCAGTAAGAAACTCATACTCTGATGGCGTAATCGGAGAAATACATTTTCTATCATACGACTTGTTAACGTGTCCTTGTTTTACTCTCACCGCCTAGGCCTATACATCTAATAGGTACTGCTTAGAGTTGTGGGAGCTATAACGGCGTCTAGAATTTCAAAAAAATTAGGCTAGTGCTCAATTGTCATTATTAGTATTACAAAATCCAATTCCAAATAGGAGAAGAGATTCATATTTACATGCTACTTGGACTCTCACGCACGCGAATTATTCAACCGTAACGGTGTCATCTAATTGTATGGAAGCACTAACTAGGAGGTTCTTATACTTGCAACTTCGGTCCATAAATGGAAGTAACAGCCCGACTAATTCCTATGTAAAGGAAATCATTAATATAGAAGCCTTGAGCCATCCGCTGTAAACAATTCCAAGAGGAATAGTAAATACAACAATGGGCTTTTCTCAATCTTTAAGTACCAGCCCTCTGGCATTTTTAGAACTTTATTTATGAACAACGCAACATAAGGATCTCCCCGAGATCCACGAATGTCTTGAAGGGATTTTAGATCTTGCCTGGCGTATTGTATTCCTATTCCTATCCCCCACCCTCTCCCCACATACAGATACACATAATACTCATTTTACCATTTACAGATAATAAATAGAAGCACCAAAATTTAACTCATTATTATGCAGAACGTCAAGATGTATCGTTAATCATGCAGAATACTTGCTCTATCATAACTGATAAAGCTGCTGTTTTGTCTGTAGTATCAGTGGTAAATATACGTTTTCATACGCACTTCCGTCATTTCGAAGAAAGTAGTAATAATTGAGGCCACATCCTTGGTATCACAGCAATATCTTATTGGATTGTCTAGCTCCATTGTAATACTCAGCTTATATTCGATGTATAACGTTCGTAAGAATAATCCGTACTGTCATTCAGTTTCCAGGATATGCAATCAGAACCATTTCTTCTTGAAATGCAGGAGTGTTCCATCTAACATAATGTTTTTAAAATAATATATTCTTAATAAATGCTAACAATGCGGCATAAAATAACTAAGTTGAAATAAGAATACTACTTACAATAGAATAGTTTGGGTCTTAAGACATGCTATGGTTAAAACTACTGAATTGGAATGTCACATTCTCTCAAAAGCGAGTTCGACAAGATTAGTATTGCTTCTAAGAAGGGACTTTCATCGTATCTGATGATGGATTGATGATGATGGCAGCTGCTACTACCTCCTACTATCAAAAATGAAATAACGTGGATTTTTCAGTCTCGGACTTTTACTCTTAAATATTTTATTCTCTCCAGATATTTCAGTCAATATCATTTGGCACATACGAACAGTTAGTGATCACTCGATGTTGGCGCAAGCATAAGTAACAGCGGTCCAAATAGGTGTATAGGCGTCACACCTTTGTTGTTTTTATTCTTGCACTAGTATCGGGTGATCACTGGATGTGCGCGTGTCTCAAATGGTGTTAAATGAAATACCTGGGAGACAATTACTCAAACATATATCTGTTGGTGATCACCCGATGTTGACGCAAGCATAAGTAACAGCGGTCCAAATATGTGTATAGACGGCAAACGTTTGCTGCGTCGCTGTAATGTTTATGTTTGCACCAATTTCGGTGATCACTGGTTGTTCGCGTGTCCCAAATGATGTTAATTAAAATATCTGGGAGAAAATTACTCCAATGTATGTCTGTCGTTAGGCCTAATTTAGCAAATTGTCTCCACCCTCCCTCCAAGGTAATGACACTTTTGCTGCAACGCTGTTGCTTATGTTCACGGCTTATACTTTGGCCATTGCTCGATATGTGTGCATGATACGAGGTCTCTCGGCTGGTTTATCTCCCTGTATCAGCCTGATTCCCATATGATTTATTTAATTTAGTTTAGTCGTGAACTATTCAACAATTTTGATCAAGACATCATAGATCTGATGTTAATTGTACTTACTAACAGCAATAAAATGAATAAGAATAAACGTATATAACGCTACTATGTATAGGTTTAACATAAAGATATAGAAGCCACGTGTATCTGACTATTTTAGGTAATAGAGTAAAACTAATTTTGGTTAATATATACATTAGACTTAAGCGTTAAGATATTACTGGTGTTAACGACATTTATTGCGAGCTTGGATGGCGCAGTCGTTAAGATCTCGGACTGCTAATCAAGAGGTCCCGGGTTCAACGCTTAGAGAGGTTCTGTGTTGGATTTGGCCGATCTTCTCTCGCCGCACCGTCCGTGGATAGGTGACGTTAAGCCGTTGGTCCTGTCGGTCCCATGTCTGTCAGTTCCCAGAACTGTTACGGTTTACCGACGTAAAACTAAGGTCTCGTTTCTTTTATTGTAAATGTATATTTTAAGACCATTACAGCTTCATAATCAAACTGAAAATGATTACAACAACATCAGCACTAACAGTAACATCTAATTTATATTTTACATCAATCAAGATGTTTATTTTCGTAATCTGTTTGTACACTATAAAAAGTTATAGAGACCGGCTATGTGGTCTATTATGTACATTATCACAATTAAAGATTATCACTAAAATATTACTGTAACATGTACAATACTTAGCTAAGAGATAAATTATAAGGAAATGCTTGTCAAAAATCTATGTCATCATTATACATAATTACAGTTTCTTAGATAAGAAGTTAACGTGTTATAGAGCATTGGAGCAACAACAGCAAAAGAAGGTAAACTTTTTACAGACTTGCCCATTTTTATAAAAAAAATTGTAAACTGCTCCCCTTTCTTTAAAAAAGAGAGTCCAAGACTATTATTCTATCCCCCATCATAATACCATAAATGGTCCATTTAGTTACTGTAATTTTGTATTTTACTGTAATATCTGTATTTTACCCGATTTATATGTAGGTCTGTAGAATTCTCATATATATAATACATTTACATATATTTAGGACTCCCGCTGATAGTAGTGCTCTGTACTGAAGGGATTTACTATAATGAAATAAAGGTGTCCAAGTTATAAACTAAAATCTAAGTTTGAAAAACAGATTCTGATGTGGAAGGGTCGAGGGGATAACTCAGTAATGAACAATTTCTAAAACATATCAATTATTTCAACTTGATAATAATTAAACTTTAATTTGGGCTACAGTTATCGTTGAAATTTATTCTTTATTGCTGAGACCCGATTGTTTATTCATTATACTGCCTGTTATTATAGCCTATAGGTTAAAGAAAAAGTTCTTTGAAAAACGTGAAACTATTTTTTCAGATAGATTATGACCTATTGTTTGCCAGTGTGGATCTCTATCATTTGTAATAAGATGCAGCTCTATTAGAGGTAGCCTTAAGGTCTTTGCAACTCGAAAGGAACATATATCATACATGGTTGTCACTTTAGGTTCTGCCAACATGCACACAATTCATGTTTATAAACAATACACTAGCTTATAATGGTAATGCTAACTTTATTATTAACATTTGGCATAAACATTAGAATTACAGTGATTTAACAGATAAATAAATATATAGTGTAAATATATATAAACATTTAGAATTTACAGTGAAAATTATGCAAATATTTACGACAAGTATCCCCACACAGCATGTGGGAACTTCACTTGTGCCTGGTCTCATACTGTCTGTCCATTTTCATTAGGACTGACATGTCAGTTAATATTGCTCAAGTTTGTTTGCCCCTGGCAAGATATAAATTGCAGAACCAAGTACATTATTTATGTTCAGTATACCCAAACTTTACGAAAAGGTAAACAATCCTGTAGCAAAATTCATACTAATTGTCGTACATTGTTTTTAGTCGCTAATACTTGTTTCCACATACAGAAGAGCACATTGTTACCAGCCTTGTACGTAAATCTTTACAATTAATATATTATTAATTATTTAATTATATTACACAAGACAGCTTCTAACGACTGAAATAAACATTTGTCTAATGTTAATGTAGAAACATTTGTTATCTTAAAGTTGTTCAAATAATGTTTAGCTTCTTTTTCAATTACGATTGAATAACGTTATAACGTATATCGCGTTTACACAAATCGGTTACAATGGCAAAATATATCGATACGGCAATGTATATTTCATGTAAAAAAATATAAGAGAAGAATATGACAATTGACCTCTAGTGAAGGAAATCCAACTTCTATCCTCTACACGACATTGATAGAAGAGAATGTTGCTTTTACCTATTTCATTTGGCAAAAACTTAAACTAGTTTGATTCAATGAATTTCTAGAACTATCGTTTCGTGTGGCAAATACGATGACGACGATGACGAAAATGCTGCTGATGATGCAATATCATATCAGTAACTCGACCACATATACTACTATATAGACCATTCACTGCTTTGAGTCTTCAATCATAGGCAAAAAGACATCTGTCTCAGATGAAACCTTTACAACTGTAGTTATTACTGACTGCATGGAGTCATGATTTCATAGAAACATGAAAACACGGAGAAAATTTACAAGGTCATGTTTATTTTCATCCAATTCAAGGTTAAGTTCGGAGATCAACTTCCATAAATTTGTTTGAAGGAGTAGCTTTTCATAAACACTTGACAACAAAAGCAATTATCTCTCACTGAAACGGAATAAGGATATATGCTTCGGATCACAGACCATGGAAACTTGATCAAAATTTGATAAGCACGACAAAAGGCAATTTCGCACTCACGAACATTCAACAAATGAAAACAAAAACAAATGTAATCATTTGCTTGGTGTAGTAAACTTGTATACTTTAGCTAAAGTGGTATTTCGTTTTTAGGTCCCCTACCCTTGCATCATAGATATATGTACCACATAGCACATTATGATGGTAGAATTTGAAAGGCATTTGACTTCATGGTCTATTGGTCACGTGATGTGTTTGTGTCCTCATTCTTCCCTGACCAAATGTATTATTAATCAGGACTGGGATGCGTTTGGACCTGTTTGCAACGAAGCACAGTAAAACCATCACGGGATGCAATTAGCTTCAAATTCACATCCACTTGTTTCCCTTTATAAGAGAAAGGCGCATTCAATTACGAGCTTAAATAACAAATCAAGTCATGGTAATATCGAATTACTTGATTTCTTGTAATTTTTTAATGTCAGAAGAGAATCGTGCGCCAGTGATGTTCTGACACCGACACAAACAAAACAGCTCGGGTTTAACGTGCCACTATGTTGAGGAGGGCTCTTGAAGTGAACCATAATTAACGTTAATATGTCTAAGAGAAAGGAAAAGCATTTAGCACTATTTGCATGACACAAGCGACACCCTTGGCCTTGCACTAAGCACATAATTCTAAGCTTGCATACCAAGCGCATTTTTGTAATTTCTTGTTGTAAAAAATCATAAAGAATAGTTATCTTTACATTGGAACCTGAGTTCGCTTTATTTTCTAAAAGATGAGTGACAGGAACTACGCGAGCTTCAACACGATAACTCATGAACCTGCCTACGTCAAGGGGTCAGACCACAGTACTTAATAGCTGAATTCCACGGGCATGGAAAAATCTTGCTAGGAACAGGATACGTTAACATTTCATGACCTTCTTTGAACTTGCGCGATCCGCATAGTGAAAGTCTCCAAACTGGCGGGAACAGACACTTAAGGTTGTCACTGGACTCTTTTCAGATTCCTCTAAATACGAAATAAGAACTAATTAGCCCTAATTAGGTCGGAAATGGTCCGTTATGTGTTAGGACATGTTTGTAGGGAACCAAGTAATGCATACCGATATCAAATATATCTATGTTAAATTAGTTTGTTTTTGCATTGTGTATTTATCAGTTCATCCATATCTGTTTGTTTGCTTGGAGTCTTTTGTGCGTGCGCATGTACGGGATCATTGCCACGTATTCAATAACCAGTCTTGGTAACCGCCGAATACTTTGGCCTCTGGACATGAATCATCAGCTGTGATTTTCACTGTAATATTTGATGATGGGCATCCAAAGATCTTGCATATTTTTGCTTGTAGACCTCCCAAATTGTCGCTCGGTAGGTGTTAAACTTGTCTGAACTCTCTGCGTACAAACTAAGAGTCGGCTTTACTTAGGCATTGCGTTTTTTATATCTTCCACATCATGTTATTCGTGGGAGGTAGTGGCCGTTTATCAGTATCATTGTATGTCTATCAGCTGCCAATATGTATGAGACAGTGGGATGGGCAAGTTCTTTCTTTCATAGAAGGAGAAAAGGAAGCAGTGATATCATTGTATGGGATAAATGTCAGGCGGATCTATAACAATACCGGTTGGAGATAATGTCAATCATGCACAGTTTGTATTCCTACATGTTGTTCTGTGCCGATTAGGATAACAAAATCTCAGAATGATAAAATTATAATAAGTATACTTCCTGTTTTCTAGCTATGAAGTAATTTCTTGCTTTCTTGAATCTGTGCCAAATAGTAACGTGGCACTGCTCTAACAATGCTGTAAATTAGTGGCCAATGTTTTAGCAGCAGAGCTAACGTTTAGGAAATGAGGGATTAGAAAAGAGATAATATAACAAAAGATGTAGATTATAGCTCGTATAATCAGTAACACATCTGGGAAGTTTGTGTATCAGACTATTGGAGTAGGAAGAATAAAGATTTGAGCGACGAATAACATGTGTTTATATCTGGCAACAAATAGCAATATTGTCTATGTTTATGTCTGTGTTTGTGTGTGAGACTACGTATTAGTACTTGCTACCTTCGACAGTTACCTTTACCTTTATGGATATAAAGTATTATGGAGACTACTAATATTCAGCCTTTTATGCTTGTCACGTCCAGACACATTTTATTAAAGTAGTGTCAGTAGTGCGAGTCGATGCTTTTGAGTGCTGTTTTCAATCTCTGACAATTGGTTTGGGAAACCTTTTGCAGTACCTAAATGGTTAATAAGATTATTAGTTCTTTGAGCTCGCCAAAAAAGTAGAAATGTATGCTTTGTAAATGATCTTCTACTGTTCTAGTTCAATGTACCTAAGAAAGATAATATTAGTCATGTTATTCATGGTAGCATCCGTCAAGAAATGTCGTATTGACATTAAATACAGTTATTTATTTCAAGACATAAATTATATTCAAATGTTGGAAATGGCTTTACGTGTCAGTAGAGATCTTAGTCAGATCAAGTTTATGGCAGTGTTTTCTTCTTATGTATTGATTATCTTCTATAAAGTGTAGTCGAGGTAGTGTCTATACTTCTCCTAACACATCTCTGTGGATGCATTTCAATAGAATTTCTGTCAATGTAGAGTGCACACCAGAGTTGAAGTGTATTTATATGTATGCGTCCGTCCTAATCTCTTTCAATCTTTGTTCCTAGTATATTTTATGCGGATACTAATTGTGTGATAATAATTAAAGAGTTTGGGGGATGTGTATGAAAGGAAATTGTGTCGAACTCTGGAAGGAAAAAATACGAACACACAAGATGCCTTAGAAACAGTAAGAATTTGGTGGTAAGATCTACTAAATTTCGAACATATGATCATTATATATAACATGCTATCATTGTTATCTTGTTACTTGAACAAACATGTTATACTCTTGATCAATTTGGTCTGTGACAATTGGTATTATGAGGGCTGAAAAAAACTGCTACTATTTTGCAATGACTAGCGATGCATTAAATGATTAATGTTCTGGAAATTTCGCAGATAGAAGGCTTCCTATCGTCCTTTGCAACATGGTTAGCTTGATAATGTTCTAGAATCATATATGTACTCGAAAACTTGCCAACCAATAATGTCAAATGGCAGACCATTTCGGTGTATTACAATACAACTGAATACTTTAACTAGAATGAACACACTAGCTTCTGCTAGATAGTAAAATTATTGAATAAATTTGGCAAATACTATATTAATCTTCCGTGCATTTGTTCAGAACTTTGTGTTGTCCTTAGATGTTAGGGTGTACGCCACTGAAGACAATGAATAAACTTTTGTAGATGAGTTTACTTGTAGTTGTCAGTTGACACCGAACTTCATTGTCCAGGGATGGAGTAAAGGTAAACTTTACTGACAGGATTTTTAGGAGCAGTTCAAGCCATTGAGGAAGCTTTGTATATAGCAATTATTTCTTGATCATGTTCATCGATGAACTGGTGAGTTGAAGTATCATTGGAGTGTATTAGATTTTTACATAAATATTTCAGTTTCTAATACTAGCTTAATAAATTCTCAATAAACCTAGTTCTTTCTAGCTCTCCACTTGAATTTTCTCCCGGTTTGAAATAAACACAACGGCCTCAAACTAAACGAATATCAATATTGGATCAGTAACCATTTGACCCTCTGTGATCTCGATGACAAATTTATCTTCTAACCTAAGTCAAACAGAGACGAAGCACTTTGAAATCTAAAGAATTATTCATCTATGTTTAGTAATGTCTAATAAAAAATACATCAGATCTTATTGCTAATCAAATGTGTAGACAGTATCATTCTACATTACACTAATATCATGTTATGAGAATTCATAACAATTACAACAATGTTTACATTATTTAACCGCTGCAGGACTTTTGTATTGGGAATTAAGATTACTAATAAAGGAAATAATATGAAACACAATCTGCTAAATGCTGGATCTGGTTGGTCTAGTTAGTTTGTTGCAGTGACGAAAGATCTGCAGCTAATGTTTAATTTAAGTTGTAGCCCTTTAATTTGTAAGAGCAAATTGTTCAGCAGTCATGTGAACTTGTTGTTTTCAAGTTTTCTGATATACTGTGAAACAATTCTGTCTTACATTTCAAACCAAAACTTCTGCAACTAACATGGAAAGGGTACCGAGATTATGATAAAACTATATATTTTGCAATGTTTATCAAAACAAATTCTCTGTGATGTGAAGAGGAGACGGTCCCCTTTAGGAAAACTTTATAGCGGCTAGTTTTGGAGGAATCTGTTCCAATGACGATGCTACTGAAATCGCAAATATTTCATCTCAGCGCGTTTTTAGTTAAAGCCAACAACCACTGTTGAAAGGAGCTTTCAGTAATAGCATTTCAACAGATAAAATCTGATAATTTAAGTAATACACAAGTTAAGTAAAACACAAGATTTCACAGATTATAGCACATACGAAGATCGATATATTATATATTGTATATGTTTCGTTCTTACAGTATAGTCGCCCAATCATCCTTACATTAATGACTATATTTGGAAATAACAACGGAGGTAAAAGAGATCGTCTGAACCACAAAGGGAAATCGGCTTATGGAATCTTTCGATCCTCAAATTATTCATATTTTAGGGGAGAAACTCGATCTTTAAAGTATGTATATGTCATACCTATATTTGAGGAAAGAAGCTCGTTCTTCTAAAAGTTTGTACCTCATGAAAGAAACCCGATCATTAAAGGTCTGATATTTCAGGAAATAAGCACGTTCTTCCAAATGTTTATGTTTAATACATATATTTCTGAGAAGATACTTGTTCTTCCAAGATTTAGATATTTCATGGAAGAAATTTCATGTTTTGGGGAAGCAAGTCGAGATTCTAAGGTATTCAGTTTTTTACAATTCTATTGACATGAATATATTATGTGTTTGTTTTTCTCCCAGGAACAGTCTGGAATACGAAGGTCACTTTTCTCATAGCTGGTTCAATATAACAAAAGATGCATTGTCACCTGAACGCACGAAACATCATTTGAAACGTCGGGAAAGGATAGGCAATTAAACTGCATCTTCAGGCTATTCCACGTTAGCGTTTGAATCGTAAATGACTCTATCTCATTCGCATCTATCTTGTTCCAAATCTACTCCAATGATAATGTCACTGTCGTTATAATTTCCCGCAACCCAGTAACACAATACAACTTTATTCAACTACTCGTCCCAAATATAGCCATCCGACACTTCGTTGGTAAATTCTGTTGTCTGTGTCTCTGTTTCATACACACGCGCGCGCCGCACGCACACACACGTCCACACGTGCGCGCATGCTCACAAACAATCCATCAAACAAACAAAAAACTGAGCACAAACACAAACACACAAGCACACAGACACAAACACACAAACACACAGACACAAACACACAAACACACACACACACAAACACACAAACACACAAACACACAAACACACAAACACACAAACACACAAACACACAAACACACATCCACACAATTACAAACACAAACACACAAGCACACAGACACAAACACACAAGGACACAGACATAAACACCCAAACACAAGCACACGGACACAAACACACAAACACACAAACACACACATACACACACATACACACACATACACACACATACATACAAACATACATACATACATACATACATACATAGACAATCACATGTACGCAAGTACACGCAAATCTGAAATGCTGAATTATTAGAAACATTTTAAAGAGTTATGTTGCACATATGAACACCAAGCGCAGATCACTCCAAAGGCAACGGTCAGCAAGTAATAAAAACAAACCACTGTAAACAATCAGGAAGTGAATGTAAACAAACGTCTGCGGGCGCGGCGGGCAATCTCGGTATGCAAACCAGCAGTAGACCCCACGCTGTGAACAATACATATCTATTTTCTATATATATATATATATACTTTTAACTTTTGAAAGTGTGCCAGTCGATGCCGCATAGCAACAATAAAAGAAAAACACGTCAGATGTTTTCAAGGTTAATGGGCAACCAATGACACAGCAATTTGTTATCGTAATTAGGAAAAAACTTTAAATGGAGAAGGACAAAGCAAATAAAGAAGTGACATAATGGAGTGCAGAAATTTGAAATTGAGCTCTGATTGGCTATGCAAATACAACAGGTGTTATTTTTGCTAAAACCTAATTATCTTTTGTAGCGCCTCAAAGGGACACTGCAAACTTTTACGTTTTCATATAGAGTCATTGTAAACAATTCTGAACAAAATCTTAGAAACGATTTTTTGTTTCTGTATGATTAATAGGTAATCACGTGTTTTTGTCGTGCAATTTTGAAAAAAATGAGCACTCGTAATTTTTCAAAGACCACAAATTGCACACGCTATCCTCGTGAAATTTTGTAGCCTTTGAAAAATGTACTCGTGCTCATTTATTCCGAATGTTGCACTCCAATCCACGTGATTACCAATACATACAATAGTTTCTGTCCTTTCAATTCAATAAAAATATCCAATAAGTGTGATCAAGGGCGATGATATAGATATGCCTGGGGAAGAAGAATACACGTAATTAATGCTACAAAGTCACTTTGATTTTCCTCATTATTGTTAATTGGCGAACTTAATATTGGTGCACGTTTATTTGACAACGGCCAGTTTTTGAGGACATACCTAGACAAAGTTGTTTTGAAATACCGAGATTTGAGGACATATCCAGACAAGGTTGTCTTTAAAAACCAAGAATTGAAGACTTACCTAGACAAGGTTGTCTTGTGAAAACTAATAATTGAGGTCGCACTTAGACAAGGTTGTGTTTCAAAAGCCAAGAACTGAGGACATACCTAGTAAGACAAGCTTGCCTTTTAAAAGCGAAGAATTAAGGATATAGGCTATCTGAAAGTAAGTCAAAGACGACTGACTGTACACAACTTGTAATTATTAATTATGGATAGTTTATATATAATAACACAGTTACTTACGCTTACTCTGTACTAGTAGTTCTCCAACTCTTTATTTGTTCCATATATACTCTGCATGTAATACCTGGCATTATTTCTTTTTTAATATCTGTATTATCAGTCTATATCACATGTAAAATAAACTACAAAAATTACCAATAAAAAAATAATTGAGGACATACCTAGACAAGGTCGTTGTTCCAAAAGCCAATAATTGAGGACATACCTAGTAAAACAAGGTTGTCTTTCAAAAGCCAAGAATTGGGGATATACCTAGCCAAAGTTGTCGTCGAAAAAACCAAGAATTGAGAAAATACCCTAGATAAGGCTGTCATCCAAAAGGCCAAGAGTTGAGGACGTACATAAAATAGCGATACGGTATTCACACTAGCCCCACAACTCCAAATCCCACATAAATTATCTATGATTTTTCCCAGTGCCACGTCCCCTCGACCCAAGTCAATTGATCTGTTTCATTGATCGTGTCAGTGTCGTACAATAGAACAAATTGGTTGGAAAGAACACCTACTAACAATCACTTGGTTTATGAGTCCAACAGCAAATAGGACACATAATTGCCAAAATATGTATTGGAGGAAAATCAGGAAAGCAATTCTCCGGAACTTGTTATTTTTTTATAATATTGGTAATGTTATCTAGCATTTGAAGTTAGTGTCCGATGAGATGGATCTTCTAAATACACTTTTGTTATTCCGCGAAGAACTGAGAAATTGAATAAAGACATTTTCACAAGATATAATCAGAATATGGCTAGGTGTACATCATGACATGATAACATTTCTTGAAAGCTTCATCAACGGGCTATTTTGTGCTGATAGTTCGTGATTCAATCACTTGGAAAATTTCCGAACTGACAATTTTTAGAGTTTCCTTCTCATTCCAAAATTACACTTAGGTCACTAGCACAAACAATTATAGCCTTCCAGTTATTTGAAACTGATGTTCATTATATCTTTGTTCCCCTGAATTTTCCCTGCTTACGACCAGTGGAAGTGTTTCTCTCGTTGCAAAATGAGATAACTACATAAGATGAATCACACAGTGGTGGCACAAAAGTGTTCACGGCGCTGTAACAGCAGTGGCAGTACGTGCCAGCGCTGTTTGTGATTGTGACGATAGTGACAACGCTGCAACAGCGATGGCCGAGTCAGGTGCAGCGCTGTAACAGCAGTGGCTGTGCTAACGCTGGCTGTGACTGTTGTGATAGTGACAATGCTGCAACAGCGATGGCAGAGTCAGTGCAGCGCTGTAACAGCAGTGGCTGTGCTAACGCTGGCTGTGACTGTTGTGATAGTGACAATGCTGCGACAGCGATGGCAGAGTCAGTGCAGCGCTGTAACAGCAGTGGCTGTGCTAACGCTGGCTGTGACTGTTGTGATAGTGA
>JAOBYG010677704.1:0-26029 GCA_025403545.1 Epizoanthus stellaris | reverse complement strand
TCGTTGCAAACTGGCTGAATTGTTTTCTTTTTCAAACTTGTAAATATTTTCTAAAAGCAATAAAACAGCGTCACTTGAGTATCTAGACAATAATATGAAACGGAATGACGTGGTAGGACACTCGAAAAGCAGAGAGAAAACTCGGCTTCGCCTCGTTTCTCTCAACACTTTCCTCGTGTCCTACTACGTCATTCCGTTTTATATTATTGTCTGGATACACGCGCGACGCTGTGTTATTGCTTTAATATAAAGTAAACATAAAGTGGTACATATATACCAATATTATAAATAGTTAATAATAATTAAGTTACCGCTCAGTAACAATAGTAAATGAGATATATGCAATAATTTGAGCTGTGATACGTCAAGTATTAGTGCCAATTTTGTGATTAAAACACTATTAACATAGTCGATACTTGAGTGTATAATATTTACGATAATGTTGAGTGCATAAAATTTACAATAATGTTTTGGAATAAAAGATCTTTAAACTAACCACTAACAGCTATTTTGTTGTCATTGTATAATCAAGTTACAGCATGCACTTGGAGATATTACGCAATCTGAAGCTGGTTACTCCTTACAACTTGCACTCATATACCACTAGAGTACCTCTTAACAAACTAATATTTGAACTCAATTAACCCATCTTAATCCTGTTTTGTTTAAAGAACTACAAAATAAATGTATTATGAGGCGGCCTTCTCATAAGCGCTATGGTTTCCTATAGCCGCATCGCCAGATTCAGGGCCGATTATTTTAACGAAGGTCAAATCCTTGTCAGCAGCTATCTATTGTTCGCAACACCTAGGATTTAGACTTTTTAAAAAATAATCTGCCGTAACTGTTCTGATTTTTTTTTTGGTAAATAAACTGAACTAATTTGTTCCAAACATCTGAGGCCCAAGAATGATATCTATCCCCTATAAACCACAGTGAGGCAAACCAAGGACATTTTGCGCTGAAATTCTGAATTTCTTGAAGGTATTTTCGCCAACACTTAAACCGTAACGGGTGTGCAGAGCTCACATGAGAACTGTGCTCGCCAAAAGTCAGCAGGAAATGAGTACAAATGAGCATTTTAACCAGCGTGCTTTGCGATCGTAAGACGAACACCCTCTGATAGCGATGCATATCGGTCACCAAATTGGAGTTTGACAGCTGTCAGTCATAGTTACATGCCAATGAACAATCATAAACGTAACTTTATTTTCAGCATAATACTTGGCACAAGCGTGTGTTGTGTGGCATAAAAGCCTAATATTTTATTGTAAATAACTTGTACATAGAACTGGAACTTAATACATAGAACTGGAACAAGTTGGTGAACATAACTAACTGTGTCAGAGAAACCTGCTGGCTATGCCAACTTCTAATAGTCCTCTTATATTATCTTTTCTCTGTCACAAACACCATTTGTAACAAATGTATAACCCAACGTCTTCAGTTGCTTAACATTGACCTGGACTTCCAGCTCAAGAAGACTGGTATTCATATGACCATGCAAAGTTTAACTGTTTTGTTGTACAGCTTCTTAGCAAGGTTGCGAATTCGCAGTAATCTTACACGATCAGGTCTTCCTGCCCCAAAAACGCGGTACACGTGAAATGCGTCTTGTTTCTCCATAGCAAACGTAAGTTCCTGTGACGAAATTTGAAACATTTCTTTGTGTTCAGAGTATGTGCTCTTTACCTCAATATAAGTTGTAACAAGACTGCTCTCTCCCGTAACTTTTTGGTATACAACAAAATCGTACGGCGCAGTGGAGTTCCCAGCTTCGTTCATCCAGTGTATACTCATGTCCATGCCATCAGGGTCAAGTTCCTTCTGTCGCTTGAGATACCCGGACACAAACATCTCTCCCCAACGTCCAACTTCATCTTTGTCGATTCCACTTCGAATAACAGGAATTTCGGGTATAACAACATTATGGACAGGAAGATCTTCGTAGTCTTCAGCTGTAGCGGCCATACCACAAAACTGGGAGAATGGGAGAAATTGCCCCTGACCTGATATGGCAGTAGTGTTGCTGGAATATTGTGAATTCCCTTCAGCAGGCGCCATTCGTGGTGGAGACATCGGATGTGGTAACTGTGATGGCGCATCTTCGACTGAAGAAACAAGTTCTTCTTTTTGATGCAGTCTGTGGTCTTCCGTTTTCACATTTCTGCGTGCAAGGTCGGCATCAGTGTTAATATCATCCATTCGCGGTGCTTTAGGCTTCGACATGAATTCCAAGTTGGTCAGGTGCCCCATTTTCCCTCTGTCATGTTTTCCAATATCATCAACTTCTGTTCTAGGCAACCATGACTGAGAGGTGACGTCATCCCGACGAGGAGGTATCAACATGGGAGGGGAAGGGGGTGGCCACATTCTAAGGGACCCATCTTGCCTCCGTTCTCCTTGATGGGGCCTCTTCTGTCCAGCTCTGTACATGATAGATGATTTGGGGGGCCAGGAACGAAGTTCACCATCTGTTGGCTGTAATACAGCCCTGGAAAAACAATGCTGTGTTATATAACAAAGCAAGAAGCAAGTAAATTAACACCTGGATAACTTTAAGCGTTTTCCGTACTGAGTTCAATACAGACATTCCTTTAAACACAAGGTAATTTATAGCGTGTTCATTGAAGTAAGAGCTGCTAATCGAGATACTTTTACTGAATAAGTTCTCATCCGATTGTTCTGTACAAGTAAAAAAATTAGCCTAAATGTGGACAGTGGTCAGTGTCAGAACATTTATTTACACAATACGTATGGCACTAGAAGTAAAATTATATCTGCGTACTGATTTCTGAAAGAGAAAATCCACAAGAACGTTTTTGTGGTAACACTAAAACCAAAACCCAATGCATCGAAATTTTCATTCTAAATCTTTAGTCGAGAAAGGAGTCAAAATCCTTTGATAACCACAGAAAACTGAACTCTTGACTCTTAATTAGAATAGGCATAGCTATTACTGGTAGACTAGTTTTTAAAAAAACTAGGTTTTCTAGCTATTACTGACCTGACCGGAAATTCTTGGCACGTTTCCAGCTCTTCTTTAATTTCTTCCAACGTTGAATCTGGCATTTCTATGATAGGCATTGCTACTGCCCACCTCACCTCTCCGTCTGGTATTTCCAGAAGGTGCTGATTCTCACAAAGGAAACTTTCTATCATATCTGATGACTTGAGAAAGCTTGCCAAAGCAGCAAGAAAATTGGTTAAATTCATTGTAGCGTCTCGTCTTCCATTTGTAAGAAGCTTTGCTATCTCCTCGTTGACAGCAATTTTGTTGTCAACATGTTCACGAACCGTGTGAAAAAACCAAGATCTTTCAGAACGTTCTACTCCACATTTGTGCTGAAATTTAAGAAATAGGAGAAGTTTCACAATATCAACCATATATAGTATCCTATAGTATCGTAGAATTGATAGTTGCCAAGGCAATGCCACAGTGATTTTGACTGCACTGTGATAGTGATATTAATCCTACG
The DNA here is from genome assembly GCA_025403545.1 of Epizoanthus stellaris. NCBI lineage: Eukaryota > Metazoa > Cnidaria > Anthozoa > Zoantharia > Epizoanthidae > Epizoanthus > Epizoanthus stellaris. Next base: position 22,550 of record JAOBYG010677704.1, on the reverse strand, counting down.
GCTGCCTCGTCCCAAGGCGTTGCACAGTAGTAGGGTACAGTAGGGTGTGGTAGGAAGTTGGTTGGGGTGCGGGCATTGGTAAGGAAGTGAACGTTGCGCTCCAGGCGATTCACACACTAACACACCTTCAGCTGTAACCCTGTGTCAAACAGCATAGTCGATTTTATTTTTGTCACGAAGAATTTCATTTCTCTCGCAGAAACATGGAAGTTCTAAAAGTTCTAAAGTTCTAAAATGCAAACTTAAATTTCTCAGCTCTACTTCATACACGCACATTATTTGGTTTGGGTATTTCCTCATGACGTTTTAGTTATAGAATTATTGGCACCTCAGACAAGAACAAAACTAGATAGTATTCTGCTATTCATAAGAAACCATTGGGCATTCAGTTAGCTTTACTGGTAAATTGGGTGTACCTGATTCACCAATATGTGACTGTTAAGTAGGGAGATTCAGGTAATACTACTGATATAAAGGCAGGTACTGATTTATAGTTACCGTATTTCACTTATTTAGCCCCCTCTCTTCAAAAAGCCCCCTCTAAAAGACCCAAAATTTAATACGCCCCCTCCCCCGTAAAAGCATATTTATCGAAGTAGACAGGAATGTTACAGAAAGAGAAACGATAGCACTTGGTAACAAGATTTTAGTTGTAACATTGCTTTTGCAGTATCATGCAGTTATGACCACACTAAGTGCGTTAAAGAATGCTTGTAAAAAGAAATATGGAAATAAACATCACTGAGTACTATTTTTCATGTATAGGATGATTCACACTCTATTAAAGTTCCCTCCCTCTAATAAGCCCTCACTTCAACCTGAAATGTAGTAAACCTTCCAGTAACACAGTGTTTTCTATTCAGTTAGAATTACAGTATGCTGACGTGAAATATATTAGAACACACTTAAGGTTAAAACTTTAAAAAGGTTGTTAAACAAACTTTTTCGATCTACACGATCATCTTCAGGAATAAAAACCGCGAGTACCGGGATAAGTTATATACAAGAGTAAAACAAAAGGTTAACGTTATGTAACTCCCTTGTGGAACAAGGCTAGATGGAGAGAATGTACTTGTTTGTTTAAAAAAGGGTTTAAGTTTGAGATGAAAATTGTCTGCGTTTAAGGTGGCTCGTAACTGTTTTCGATTTTTCTGTGTCATTAAATTTAGCAAATGGCTTATTCGTGTATCCTGACAGTTTACTAACAGTTGATTGTTGGTGTTGGTAGAATAACTCTTCAACGTATCAACATTTGCATTCATATTGTAATTGTGGTTTCCATGGCAACCATGCAGGGCCTTAAATGTACCCTGTCTTTAGCATTCATATGCCAATAATAATAAAACAATAGTTATAATAGTTTCCAACCCCACCAGCCACAGATATATACCAATAGTTAGAAATAACATTGAAACGTCAGTTATAGTCGGTAAGAATTGATCTCAAATTTGCATATAGTGTAGTTGTCAAATTTCCTATTGGCTAATAATACTCCACAAGCGACTCAAAAGAGGCACCAAACTATAGAATTATTTTGCAAATGATTCGAAGCTTAATATTTCTCTAACCCAATTCAAAAGAAAATTCAAGAAATATTTAATTGATCAGATGATGCTAAAATGGACAACAGACACTTTTTGAGCAGCTAACGGGCAGTGAATTTTAAATAACTACTACAACTAAGACTCCAGCAACTACGTTAAAAGTGATACACACCATTGGAATCAGTCAATATCCCAAATATATCAAATGATATGTCCCATAATAGTTAAAAATACTATTTTCTTGCCATTCACCGCTGCATTACCGCTAAAACATTAATTAGCTTGGAATTAAGTTGTTTCTCATTGCGAAGTACTAAATGTAATCAACTGCTTTTTTACTAAACATAAATTTATATGTTCTCGATTATTTAAAGTACTTGTGTCATATAACGCCGTGATAGTCTATTTACAACCGACGTTTTGGCATCTGGTTTCACTGCCCCTCGTGAAGTCAACCAATCCTAGGCGTTCCAATTAACTTGAAGCTCACTGATTGGTCGATATTCTTGGAAGAGCCCCAAGCTACCGCTAGTCACCAACACTGAGGGGAATAATCGTCTTAGTATAAACCAAACCAGTGAATTTCCAACATGATTTATTTCCAGTTCCCATGAAAAGTGAGTGACATCGAAATTACACTCGCGTACGCGCGCCACCTTCCTGCGCGTGATACACAATTTCATGCATGAATGGCCAGAGGTGATTAGCACTGGATATTCGGCGTTTTATTAGCCAATCAGAGCGCGCAAAAAGTACTATTCACTGGTTTGGTTTATACTAATGAAGTACATTTGATAAACTTTGATAAACTTCTAAACAGTACACTGAAGTATTCGTGAAACAGGTCAAGTATATACCACTTACTTTTAAAACTTTAAAAAGTTGTTTTTAGAACTCCCTGGCGGAGTTGTATTATGCGATCTTCAATTACTATTATTAATTAACTAATAATTTAAAATTATTATTATTATTATTATTATTATTATTATCATCAGTTTCTTTTCTTATTGTTATTGTTTATTACCTGTTCCTTTATAATCACATCTGGATGGGTCTTGAGCGAGTAGGCAACCTCAAGTGTCATCACAGTTGAAAAGACCATGGATTCCAGTTTACTGGCAACACCCTGCTCTTTCAACTCCTCATACAGCTCTGGCTCTCTGTCATACATGTAACGTTGAATACATGGTAGAATGTAATGACAGTACTGCTGAACTTGTGGACAGTCATAGGCTATCATTTCGGGAGCTAGAATCTTCTCTGCAGACTGACTCAGCCTTGCAATGTCACAAGCTTCTAAGAATCTCATGATAATTTCCTTGCTTCTCTTCTCTTCCTCTGTTCTTCGTCCACGTCGGCGATCCTTCCATCGACCTGTGCTTTGTCCAAAGTTTATGAAGGACACTTTCGTTTCTTTCTGAAAGATTTTCACCAGGTGTTCATCATCTGGAATGAGAGGTTTATCGGCAAGCGAGGTCCAGTGATCTATACATGGAAATATCTCTTCGTGTTTTAGACGCTCTTTAAGCCATGGTTTCACAAGACTGTTGTGTTTCTCTCCAAGGACGGTAAAAATACGAAGAACATCTGTGACAGCTGATGGTGTCAGTACAATGCAGCCTGAACAGCAAGACAAGTAAGAAAGGTATTGTCACAGAGTTGATTCACTTTATGGATGTTACAGGCACAAAACCCAACATATCTAAATAACAGACATTAACTGAACCACTTGCGAAATATTGAACACTATTCGCAGTTGTATGACTTGTATATGAACCTCTGTCCGACATGGAGGCTAAGATTATTCTTCCTGATCAATAACAATGATATACATATCAAAACGTGATGATTTGTATCGATACCAAGTTTGTCCATAAACTGAACATTACATATGTGAGACTAGTTAGCATAATAAAACAACTCCATGAATTGTATATATAATCATATATTCTTTGAAACTACTAGCATTTAAAATAAATGTTAACATGACCCCCACATCAGTTTTGATATGGCAAAAAATGAAAGTTACTGACCACTGATATGCAATTAGTCCATCCACTACTAATAAAGAAGAATTTACACAGCCCATTTTCATTAAGAAAATGTATTTGCGAATCTGGCCATTTTTTTGTAATTAGATATTGAGCTCTGATTGGCCATATAATACAACAGGTGTTATTTTTGCCAAAACCTAATTTATTAACGGCTCAAATCGGGCCCACAAGTCGTAGCGTATAAATATGCCTTAACATTTGCCTAATCAGTTCAGATTTGACACTTTTAATGGAGTCTGTGGATTTACGTTTTTGTCTGGATTGTTCCAAATTCTTACTCCACTGAATTGAAAGGATCTTTGACCACTTGATGTTCTTCTCAACTTTATATATAGAGATCGTCTCCATTTCTGGTGTATAGCTTGTGCACGTCTGACTCTTACGGAATTTGTCACTTAAGCAGGTGGGCTGGTGGGAGCCACGTTGTTCATACATTTGTAGGTCATTATGGTGTCTCTAATAGGAGATGTTCGTCTACACGAGCAACCAGTGGAGTTCATGTAAGACAAGAGTTATCTGATTGAACTTGTGCGTGTTTGATATGATGTGTTCAGAAAAAGTCTGTACTAGTTGAAGTTTGCTTGTTTCTTACTGATGTATTTGACAAGACGGTGGAGCCATAGAACGATTTGTTGATAAACAGTACTTGTACGATTAAGTGTTAGTGTTACCTTCTTCCTGTCAAAAACATGCTTGACAAGGTTTGAGTTTGGCATTGAAATAGTTGTTACTATTCATATTAGTTCTTGCATTATTGCACTGATTGTTAATAAAATGTTCCAACACTACATTACAGGTGAAATAAATAAAGCAAAGGTAACAAATGATTTGAAGGGTTTTTCAAAATCAACCGCTTTCTTAAATCGTCGCCTAGTTTGCATAATTTTCCTTTCATTTTGCACAAATTATAGCTAATGAAGTCAACTTAAAGATAAGAATACTGGGCCCAACAGCCTTTGAGGGGATCAAAACTAAACCCCCCTTGTCCATGAAAAATCTCCATAATCACACTGGAAATGTCCTTTATCACACAACAGTAGTAAGAAATCCAAGCTAATTTTCGGGAATTCTTAAAATAAAGGACGTGTCGAGTTGACTACCAAAATTCAAAGACTATTCATTATTATTAGAAAAGTTGCATTCCATAATTGCTCGATATAAAAAAAAAAACACTACATTTCTTCAAGTTCATACATAACTTAAAGGAAGAAAATCTGAGTTCCAACAGATTATTTCTATCACACAAATAAGATGTGCGACCTTACCTTTCACAGTTGCAGAAGCCATGCCAATGTATTCATTCGTGTTTGGAGTAAGATCAACCTTCAAGATTCCCTGGAAGAACTGCTGGAATACAGGTTCTGGATAGTGCGGGCACAGAAATTCACGCTTGAAAGATGAAAAGCTACTGCGCTTAGCTACGAGGAGTTTATTCGCAATGCCAGACGGATCATTCCAGCAAACCTCCTTCATCTGATAAAATCTGCCCGGCATTGGAATCCCACTCATGTGTCCAAATGACCGACCTCGACTTTGGGATGGCAAGGGTACAAAAACCAAAGCATTCTCTTGAAATGCTTTGCAAATTTTCTCTCTATCGCGGTCATTCTTTGAACACTTCTCACAAAGAAAGTCATACACCCGCTTCATCTGTGCTAGCAGTGTTACAAATTCCTTGGTATCTTCATCTTCTGCCTGTGCACCTGAGGTAGCACGTGACCAACGTTGGATTTCCTTCAGAAGATCGTCAAGACTCACGGTCTTCTTAACACCAAGGGTATCAACAAAGGATTCATCACAAAGTGCCGCAGCAGCATAAGGGGCATGGTTGCCAAGTAGATTCTTAACTCCATCAACATCCAAATACAGTGATTGTGGAACAGAATGGGAGCCAGAGTGTGTGGGCATCCATGGCTTCGAAAGTAGATTGATATGAAACGACGAGAAGGTTTGGCCAAGCTCACGTCCTTTGCTGTCTTTGTATAGTACTGTTTGACCTGCAAATCGGCTGTACTCTTGCGACCATCGCCTGCAAATGCAAGGGCAAAATATCACTGGAGTTAGTACAAAATCAAAACTACAACTATCGTCAAATTAGTTCCTTTTATTACTACAATATAGTACATTGTGGAGCAAATTAGTTGTAATCACGAGTTAGGTTGCTACCATCTGAGTGAACCAGGGCAAGCCAGACGTTTAAAACTTGGAACTACAATTACGAGGCAAAGTAACTTCAATTTATTCCACAAACTATAGCATTCGCTTAACAGTCCATAAACACTCATTGTCGACAGAAACATTATCCTTGAAGTGAAAAGCTAGTAAGGACTTGGCTATTTCCAATTTATCTTATCCATGTTTCCACCTGGTTCTTACACAGACATATGGTGCCACGTCAGTAAAGTAATAGTGCTTCTCTACTCTTCCTTTCTTTCTTTCTTAATATGTCTTCAACATATCTAAACCACTCAATAATCAGATATCTGTAAGAGATAATTATATGGTTTGGTGCAAACCTGTCCAAGTACTCAGCAAGTTCCCGTGCCTCCCCTGTAGAAAAAAGAGAGTTGCCTAAGAGTTCTTCCAACTCTGGGCAGCTCCAGTCATCCACAGTGTAACAACCACCTGGCGTGCTGTGCCAGAAACTTGCATACGATGACCAAGGTGATTCAGCCTATAACAGAAAGAACAGTAATGGGTTCCTTATAATGCTACCATCAATATTAGCGGATACTAATTTCAGTGATTTTAAAAAGGAATTAGCAATTATTAAATTTAGCGACTTCTTTCATTTTGAAAGCACATTCTCATACATATTTAAAAGTAGTCATGAATAATTTTATTAGCCAACCAGTCCACCGTGTCTTGATACAGCGTCAAACACTGGTTTCAGTATTTGATCCAATTATAACTCTAGGGGTTAAGATTTCTTAATCTGTATATTTATAATCCAACAACAACGACATATTTCAGATATTCCAACTATGGGATATTTGACATTTTATTCCCAAAGCCTCGTGCTTTTATTTGTTTCTCAGTGTTTGGAACCCCTCATAAAACACTCGCGCTTATTTTTTATATTTAGTAATACTTAATTTAGCGATGTATGGAAAGATAATATTTACTTGTTTGTTTCCTTTTTTAATTACAATATCATATATTTATGTACAAATAAAGAAACAGTACAAATAGTACTTGTAAACAAGTAAATATTATAATACAAATTTGGGAATTGTTGCAGAATGTGCTTTGTGAATGCCATGTGGTATCCGTACCAGTTTTTATTTTCGTTTCTCGCAGATTCTATATTATAATGACATCTTAACTAAAGTTGTTTACATGGCACAACAGATTGCGGGAAAAAGTTCAGATTGCTGGGAATTATCTAAACAATCTCTAGCACAATCGTCTGAAGATGGTACTAGTACAGATTGTTCCACGAACAACTAATCACTTGGAAACCGACTTCAAATATGACAAACATCAAGGACAACAGCAATAATGTTTCTGATTCAGTTCAAGCTGGAAACTCCAAATATATTGAAATACAAACTAAAACTCGTGAAATACCAAGCTGTTCTTACCATGTTTGTTTCGGTCAGTTCAACTTGCTTTCTCTCGATGGCCAAAAAATGCTTCACTCCAAGCTCAGTGAAGAACTCTTCCCAGTCCTGGACTCTTCCAATGGAGAAGTTCAGATATGAATTATCCAAGAGCGTCCAACATGCACCTGAAAACATTTAAGTTAAACAGTAAGGTTTAATTTACCATTAAACAATTTTAGTACAGAGTACAGAGTACAACCTGGTTTCTATTACGATTGATAGGAACACCAGATCACTAAGGGTCAGTCCTAATTAAACAAAAACCAATTCGAGTTTTACTTTAATAACGTATCTGGTGATCACTAAGTGAAAGAAATGTAAGTTGCATTTTCAACTGGCTGTTCTCAAGGTGCAGTGGCGGACCCAGGGGGGTTCTGGCTGGCCTTGTCCCCCCTGATTACCGATTATTCAATGTATACCTTAAGTCTCACTGTTCATTCTCATGCTCCCAAGCTGAACATCGTTACTCTCACGCCTCAGCTTTGCTAATAGCAGCATAACTGGAAAGCGTAGACTTTCCCAATGCAGTTAACAGCGCACTGAACAACTTTGGGTCGTGGAGAGATCGAGTATAAGAACGTAGTTTCTGGTAGGAGGAAAATATGTGAAAATACTCCCAAAATGCAGGAAATGCCTTTTCAGAGAACGTAAATTTTCAAAATTTTCCGGACAGGGAATGTCCCCAGACTCCTCTAGAAATTTGCGCATTTGGCGCTTGCACAATTTAATCCCGTTACACACGAGCAAGTGTTCCTTGACAAGTTCTCACTTGCCAATTTTTATTTGCTCGTGCGTAAAGCAAAATGTGGCAAGTTTTTCCTTGTCAAGTCTCCTTGTTCAAAAACTGGCATGCTAGTTTTTGAACAAGGAGACTTGTCAAGGAAAAATTACCAAGTGGCGAAACTTGCTCGTGTGTACGGCTCGAAAAGGAAAATATGGCAAGGAATTGCGGAATCCACTTGTTTGTGTTAACCTCTGCTGTACAAGAGTATTGCTGTTACAATAGAAAACTTGTCAAGGAAAACTTGCTCGTGTGTAACGGGCTTTAGTGAGTATGGGTATAATCATAGTCTCGATAGAGAAGCACAGTGTTCACTCATACCTGAAGTCAGTATATATGTGCAAATATACTTACTTTCGATTGCTTTCTGGCCTGTAACTTGCTCGTATAACACTGGGCAAAGAAAATGCAAGACATCAAGGAAATGGTTCAGTGCCTCTTGACCTTTCATCCTCAAGATGTCCAGAAATCGACCTGCTCTCTTTTCGCGACTTTTCTCAGACTCAATTGTCTCGCAGTCCTCGCAATCCAAAACACGTTTGCTTCGAAGATAATCAAACAGAATGCATTGGTCAATCTGTAGTCGTTGCACAATTTCAAAACGTTTATTTTCTAGGATGTCTTCTATGCCCTCGACAGCTTGTGCAGTCATGATCAAATTTGCTGGTGATTTGAAACAAAATTAGAGATTTATGCACCAACACAAGGCTTATATGCGATTTTAAAGTGTGTATCGAATGTACTGGAAAATGAAACAGGCCCGCCAATTGTTTCGACTTTCCTGTTCCATGGTTTATACAACTTCCTGAATCGGTTCATGATGCTTTTAATTACCTCATGTCTTTTGCCGGATTTGCACGCTAGCCGCCGGTGCAAGATTATATCTGACGGTCGACATGCACGTACAAGGTCAAGGGTTAAAGCGAATAAAAATGGAACACACGCAATAGATCCCACAGATTAAAGTTGTTTTACTTCAAGCCTACATAATTTAGGACTGAAATTCAAAAGTGTTTATTAATACATTACTTGTACTATATATTGTATGTTTTGCCATTTGTTGGTTAATATGGGCCTACAGTCATTGACGAAAGCTGTTGTGGTTCCTTAAACAAAATATTGATTCCCTTAATTTGTTTGCAATTGCGTGTGTGTATCTGTAATTTTCTGGCGAAGCTAAATAAACAAATAAATAAATAAATAAATTTACAAATTTTAAAATAATAAATAGTGCAAAAGTCAAGAAGAGCAAATTGGAGCATGGTCATGGTCGGTCAAGGCTGCGGATCGCATTGCACCTCAGACAGATTTACGTCCATGTGCGTGGCTCGTCTTGATTGTAGACATGTGGAGGGCTGAGTAATAATATACCAAAAGGGACTGCTTGAATGAGTTTAATATTTCATGTTAAAAAAAACTATTCATGATTTCATGTCAGTTCGGTGAACAGGAAATCGGTCAGAGGTCAATATATATATATATATGTGTGTGTGTGTGTGTGTGTGTGTGGGTGGGTGTGGGTGTGTACGGGATTTAGAAAGTCATGAACTATTTCAAATTCTAATACGTATGGGACTGTTTTGAAGCAAGTGGGCGGAGAACCAAGATAGCCTGGCGTCCGGGGTACTATTTCCGATTTGCAAACGATCACGAAAGCAAGACAACGTCAGACAACCAATTTTATGTGAAAAACAGCAACTATAGAGTATAGTAGTACTAATGAAGGAACGAGACAGTTCACGCTGTTTTAAAACATGAATTTTAGTCCGATTGCCGATTTAGCCGATAGTGTGGCTTCGTGATCAGGGTACAATATTCCCTTCTCCACAGGAAATAACACATCCTAGTAAAGTACGATATTTGTAATAACTACGTACAACTAACGGAAATGACTAATTCAAAAGATATGCCACATGATTCGTGGCAGTATTACGTAAATATTATAACACAAATTAAGAACATTATCTAAATTTTTAATTTCTCATAGGTTTACTGTAATTTTAGCAACATATTATGCTTATGTAAAGCGCTAGGAACGCTAGGAATAACGTTATATTAATTTATAATAATAATTATTATTATTGCGATAACAGCACGAAAGAAGTAGCTAGAAGGTAACTATAGAACACCATATATATAAGTCATGTGCTAAACATTGTGTATGAAATATTGCATTACCGAAACCAGGTTAATAACACAGGCAATTGAAACCCATTTTAGATTAGTCTAGAAAAGATAACTGTTTTCTGATGACTACCACCCCACGATATCAAATGGTCCGTCCCTAAGTAAATAATACGGATTTCGCAGTGAAATATTATGGCGATTGATGACTGAATCGAATGACATAACACTACGAATGTAATGTAATGAGATGGGTTAGTGATTGGCTAAATCTGTTCAACAGATTTCCTCTAGCAATGGTTAGTGAATCAGTGGATCACTGAAGCGATGGAAAAGTACCATTCAGAGAAAAGAGCGCAAACACATGTCATGTCATGTCACGGCATGTCTTTTCTACATCAAGTCACGCGTCAGAAATAATCTGTGATTGGCTAATAATTTGAATGCAGTGACATGACATGACATAACATAACATAACATAACATAACATAACATAACATAACATAACATAACATAACATAACATAACATGACATATGTTTTATGATTTATGTTTTCACAATGCAACCTTTCTTGAATTAAGTGTATGTTTTTAAAATATAATATTTCAAATGACATATTACTGTACTGTCCTGCCCATTTTAGATGATGCTTGGAATGCTTGCAAAAATTATTCACAAGTTCATCTGCTTAGAAAAGCTTGACAATACTGTTAAATGATATCCATGAAAATTAACGATAATAAATTACTATCTCTGAATATTTGTATGTAGTTTTGAATTATCTAAAGTATATCTGAAACCAACGAAAGGTTATCTTTACATTTGAAGGAAAAGAAACTGGACACACTTTGCATGAAAAGCCAACAAACGCTTTTCTTTATTTAACAGCTGGCCCAAGTATCTTATTTGTTACAATTATTAATTATTTAAATACATGAACTGGAAGTGTTAATTAACCAAAATAAGTTCTAATGTAATAAAAAATATCACGGAAAATTTATGATGTATGGTTGCCACAACTAGTACAAGCACTACTCAAGATGTTATTCAGATTTTATCTGCGATATTGGTGTAATAGATATTTTCTTATCTTACCTAAACGGCAAAACGTAAGAATTGGTTTTACAAGTTTTGCCTTCTATACTATTTATGTAAATGTGCAAAAAATAGACTAGTTAATGTGGATTGAGCATTCTAAAATTAATCCTGTCACATACATACATGATTGTATGCTTCTGTTAACAAACTGTATGACAGCAGTTCATCTCATTTGAGTGTGGGCCGGTGTTATTGGCATGTGAAAGTCCAGCGATCCCTCACTTCCTTGTGCGATCCCACAATCCCATGCTCACGGGTTGTGTACCCTTTCCCACCAATGTTAAAATAGTTAGTTGAAAATAGGGTTAGTTAGGTGATTCAATTCCATTTCTGAAAAATAAATAAATGTCAGTAATTCATCATATCTAATTTTATGTTATGCTCTAGGCTTTAGTAATATGTATGACGCACACAAAATGAAGCGTACTGTCCATGGAACACATACTACATGTACCCCAAAAGTTGGTCGTGGTCAAAAAGCCAAAGATGGGCCACAATTCAGAATGGTTAAATGACTATATATATAAACGTTTCACTCGAAGGTCATGTCTTAGTCTCAGACGCAGTTGCATATGCCGATAGCCAATATTCTTGCATTTCATGCTAATGGTAAATTACAAAAATAAAACATTTGAGAAATTATCACAGAAAACAATGCGTAGAATTTCAGAACAAGTCATCATAAGTTGTTAGTGGAAATGCAATGGTCACACTGTACTACCGCTACAGTATCATTCTCAAGCACATCTGTATGGCGTTTAATAATGCCAAATCTTCTGATGCTGTAGATATAGTCGTAAACTCAAAGGAATGAGAAATTCTTAGTTTTAACGGGATACTGAAGTAAAAGAAGCTGGTTGCTAAGGGAAATCAAACCCCTATATTATACATTAGTAATATTAATAGGCCACCTCGAGGTTTTTGACGCCATCTTGTTGGGTAAGTTTCAGAACAAACTCGGTGAACAAGAACACAACAAGAACGGTTACAATGGTTCTAGCTAAAAAGTGGGATTTCCACTTTCAAGATCGCTACATTCATCAGGCGAGTCAGAATTAAACTCACCAACACATTACACAGGAATATGATTCCCAAACCTCCGAAATTCTTTCAGAGAAATCAATTTCCCATTTTCCCTATCTTCGTACACAATTGGATAAAGATGTTTTTAAACAATTAAAATTGCCAAGCCTACCTCAAGCGCTACTAATTCGAAAAGCATGCTTTTGGTGCTGATATCGGCCAGTAAACGCTGAGAACGCGGTGTACGGTAAGGTCGGCTCATCGGTATTTCGCCTCTGAAGCATGCGCGAGCCATCTTCTCCCACAAATAGTCTCTCAACATAATCGTTAATCTCTCGAGGATCTGTTGTATTCCATCGCCGATGCTCAGGGCTACAAACAATGCGAAGCATTCGATGTCGGCTTGCATGAAACGGAAAGCAATTGACGGAGCACCATATGTGACTGCTACACGAACGTATGATGTTCCGGGGTGAGTTAAACCTTCAGGCGTGCAATCACTTTTACTCAATGGTGCGATACCTGCAGTAACTGCCTTCTTTAATGTTGCGTTGTTCCGCGAACCATGGAAATATGACATAGACATAAAGATATGCGATTGGAAGGCCGACGACAAACTGCGCACCCAGTTCAACGGCAACTTTGATGGCGTTGATTTTGTTCCTCATAAACTGCTCAAAATAGGTATTACTAAGCAGAAAAGTGCATTTGGAAAAAAGAAATATGGTGATGCACTGTATATATCAAGTTATTCAAAAAGAAGACGATACGATATGTCAATAAACGCAACCAACAAAGTTATGATGACAAGATTCAGATCTTTGATCAGCTGCCACTTGAAAATCATCATCAGTAGTAGAAGTAGAGTGAAATAGATGAAAAAGCGCGTTACCAAAGTAGAAGTTACTCGTATGTTCCTATACAGTTTTGGTAACTCTACATCACCTGAAAACTCCTCCAGTGGCAAAGTGTTCCTGTCCAGGTAAAGCAAAGCAACCGCTGGCAGACCCAAACCAATTTCTCCAAGAAGGGTGATTGCCAACCCAACATAGCTGCACTGCCGAAACGACACACCACACGATGGTCGATACTGTTTCCACCCCAGTGGATCAGCTAAGGGTCGCGAGTATGTTTTGGAAAACGGATTGCCCGTTCTAGGGTATTAATACTAATGCTCCGTCCACACCGATACGTTTTCATTTAAAAACGCAATTGTATATTCAGTTGGTTTTCATGTACCATCCACAGGGAGACGATGTCAAGTTTAGCGAAAATAGAATTTTTTAAGAATACACAGGAGGAAACAGAGTGTTATATTTCAACTGAGCGTAACTCGCGAAATATTCGCGCAATCTTTAATAAAGTATACGTTTTCTGAAAGGTTAATAACTGTAGTTTTTTTTATCTGCCATCAGTTTTGAGGGAAAAAATACAAATTAGAAATCGATAACCAGCTTATTGTTTCCAAAAAAAGACGTTTTCCCCGCGGTGTTTATTCTCCCGCGCATACACACAGCTAATTTGTTTTGCAACCTATTTTCCAGATGTTGAACTAAAATTTGAAGTATCAAATGTTGATCACTGGTTTTGAAAGACAGTTCCTAAGACAAAAACTAGAAGGAATATAAAAAATCGGAGACACCCTTCAGGGGCGGATCCAGACATTTCAGAAAGGGAGGGCCGGGACCCGTATTCTGGAAAGAGGGGACCGGAAAATGGTGTCTGGTCCCAAAAAACCATATTTTTCAAGTGTTGTTCTTATAAATCTTTTGCAACAATTCCGACGAAAGGGGGGGCCGCGTCCCTTCCGGCCCCTCCCCTAAATCCGCGCCTGCCCTTTTGCTGTCGAGTTTCATGCCAATCAGCAGTCCAAATCTCGCAGAAATTGATAAAAAAATGCATGAATATGAATTTAGAATCTTCGAAATTTGAAAGATAATAAAACGGCCTAGAATAGAATTGATTTTTCTAAAAATGGACATTTGTTTTGTAATTTGGTCCTGTGTATCCTTAAAAAGGGTCTCCAGAGTGAATTGTTTTAAACGCTGTGCTATCGTTTCGTGTGGACGGAATATGTTTTGAAAATGGACATTTTTGAAAACGATTTGCCATGTGATCTCAGTCCACTCAAACCTATAAATCCAAAATGGAGGACACAAGGTCAAATGGTATTGCTGCCTTCAAACGAAAACGATCCCTGTCCACCCGGATGCGTTCTCAAAACCTTCCGTTTTCAAACGTAAACATACCCGTATCGACGGGATCGGAAAGAAAATAATTCGGTAAAGTTCAACCTGAAGTCAGAAAACATAAAAGTCTAAGTATCGCTTTTGACTAGTTGAAGACAGTGAAATGTTATTACCAAAGACCCAAAGAAATATGTTTAGGAGCAGCACGAATGACGTTTCAGGACTTGTCATCGTGAGATGAGACAGAAAGGAGAGTTTGACATTCGAAACTGATTTTGCTGGCTGTAATTTCTCTGTTGAAGTAAAATGACACCGAATTTGCCATCCTATTGTCTTACTGATATACGAACCTTGTTCAACTGCTGACTAGTGTTCAACAGTTTAACAGAGAACAAGGTTGTAAAGATACCAGTATGTTCATTTTGTCGGTTTGTGAAGGTATTGATATCATAGCCAATAAGAAGTGAATAGAAATTGATTGACAAGTTGTTTAGCTCATAAGATTAGGTTCTTTCGTTTTCCTAAAAACAGTGAGAGTAGTTAAGGAGTTGGCCTTGGGCAGACGAAATATGCAAAACGTTGCTACCATTTATACAAATAGAAAACTTGCCAGCCGAGATCCCTTCAAAGGACAACCAATAAATAAGCGGTCACACTATGATCCCTTTAACCCTCGGACGGCCAAGGTATTTTTTAGCTCAAGGGAGGAGGGGGGGTCAATTGGACATTTTGCATGTAATTAACTTAGTTTTAGCTAATTAGCTTCCACGGTAACGATCATGCATTGCTTAATTAGTGTTGATATGGTAACAGCATTTCAAAATGAAAGTCCGCCATCTTGGCCGCCATCTTGGATTTTTCGATTTTTCAAATATTGACCAATTTTTAGCAAAACATATAGAAAAAGCTAAAAAAAGAATGTTTTATGGGCAAAACTAACAATAGAAATGATATAGACCCAAAATTCTTAGTCAAAACCTTTAATTTTTACACAATTTGGTAATATTCTGAAGCAAGTTCTAATTTGCATTATTTATTCTGCATAAATTATGAAATATGACGTAATCTAATTGGTGTCAAACGATGTTTTATTTATTAGGCTACAGCCACAACAAGATTCATGGCAATTGCTTTAAAGACAAAAAGTTAGGTCGAAAAACCTTAGGGGGGTCCGTTTGACCCCCCTTGGCCATGCGAGAGTTTAATAAACATCTTTACACGCATCTTTTCTTATAAGAACCACCTATATAAGAAGAACTCCGAGGCTCAAATTTGTTTTAATGCTAAGATCAAATTGAGAACGAGCTCAAGCTGAGGTTCAGAACGGAAAAAAAATCGATCTTTATGTTTTCATGTGAAATAATGAAATTCACGCCTAAATTAGTAGAAAGTCTGATTTCCCTCTCGTACGTGTTGTTGCGATAGCTCAAACATTTCGCATGATTGTGGAATATATTTGAATAGTTACGTTTTGGATCCTTTTTGGACTACTTGTAACAACAGTCAGGTATGTTGAATAAAATTTCGAAGAACAATTTTGGCTGAAGACGGAAGAACAATGTCCCTTGAAAATTATCTGGTTCTCCTAAGAAAGCGACAATGTCAGTAATATGTCAGTCATTCTTGTCGCTTTGACTATTACCTGGTAACGTAACGCAGATACTGTATACCAAATACATAATCAGCATCGCAGAAGTAGTGTTACAGGTTTCTCCTTCTGTTGCAGGCAATTGAGATCAAGGATACATAATATCTCGAACGACGACCTCGTGTAATTCTTTAGAGCGGATTCGTATAAGTGTCGACTAAAATAATATCTTGTTTTTGTTATGTCTCTACTTTGTGGTTCCATTGGTTCATCAAGAAAACAAACTATTGTTCTTTTAGCCAATCACGATTCAAAGTAATGACAAGACATTATAGGACTGCACATGCGTGCGCGCGTGCACTGCATTTGGCGCGATAACTTTGCGACTCCCGCCATTTTCCAGCCATAACTTGTAGTAAACACTCAACAGAGCTTCGATTGAAAATCTGTTGTATTGTAACAACTTTGTTTCTGGTCATTCGGTACTCATGCGAAACGCACTTTATATGACATCACACACCAACAAACGTCAAAACAATAGATAATTATCTACTCCTTTTTCTGTTTGATATTTATTAAAATTGAAATGCTTCTAATAAGAACACAACCTCGTAATGGGCGCAACCAAGGACGAAGGTCATGGCATTGTTTTTGGTAAGTTTTAAAAAAGGTATCGATTTAGTGGTTCAAATATTTCAAAGATATAGACAGTAATTACCACCAAATTTGATGATATATTTTCAGAAATGGGAAGATTGCTGCTTTGTCAGCGAAATACTTCAAATGGTGCTGTGCAGTTTGTAAAGTTTAAGGGTCGTGTACTGAGATTTCTATTGCATTCATAACCTGCTCTGACAAGTTGCAGAGCAAAGTGACTGAAATAAAACACAACAAGAACGGTTACAATAATACTAACTAAACAGTGGGATTTCCACTTTCGTTTCCATACTTTTAAGATCGCTACATTCATCTGGCGAGTCAGAATTAAACTCACTGACACATTAGACAGGAATATGATTCCCAAACCAATGCTAATTCTTTCAGAGAAATCAATAAGTGTTTCTGCTAGTGTTCCCTTTTCTATATCTTGGTACACAATTGGATAAAGATGTTTAATTGCCAACGCTATCACAAGTGCCACTGATTCGAAAAGCATGCCCTGAATGCTCATATCGGCCAGTAAACGCTGAGAACGCGGTGTGCGGTAAGGTCGGTTCATCGGTATTTCACCTTTAAAACATGCGCGAGCCATCTTCTCCCACAAATAGTCTCTAAAAAGAATAGTTGATCTCTCTAGAACATGTGCTATTCCATCGCCGATGCTCAAGGCTACAAACAATGTTAATGATTCAAAGTCGGCTTGCATGAATCGGAATGCGATTGATGGAGCACTATACGCGACTGCTAAGAGAACGTGTGATGTTCCAAGGTGAGTTAAACCTTCAGAGTGAATGGCACATATACGGGAAATCACCTTTACGGGCAGCGACGTCAGTGGCGCGATGCCCGCTACAACTGCTTTTCCAATGCAGTATTTTTGTTGTGCGAACCACGGAAATATGACGTAGACATAAAGATACGTGATTGGAAGGCCGACGAAAAACTGCGCACCCAGTTTGAAGGCACCTTTTATGGCTTTAATTCTCTTGGTTGGAAATTGATTTTTACCAGTAGTGTAGCTTAAAATAAGTACAAGCAAGCAGAAAAGTGCATTCGGAGGATAGAGCTGTAATGATTCGTTGTATATCTCAAATACTCCCAAAAGAAGACGATAAGATATGTCAATAAACGTAGCCAACAACGTTATAGTGACAAGGTTCAGATCTTTGATCAGCTGCCATTTGAAAATCATCATCAGTAGTAGTAGGGGAGTGAAATTGATGAAAGGGCGTATCACCAAGGCGGAAGCTACTCTTATGTCTTTATGCAGTTTTGGTAACTCTACATCACCAAGATTCTTCCAGTGGCAAAAGTCAGCTGTGTTCATGTCCAGGTAAAGCAAAGCGACCGCTGGCAGACCCAAACCAATTCCTCCAATCAGGGTGGTCGTTAACCCGACATAACTGCATTGCAATAGCGACACTCCACACGATGGTCGATACTTTTTCCACGCCAATGGATCAGCTAAGGGCCGTGGGTTTGTATATTCTTCATAAGCTGTGTCACTTACATCTGAACGATTCAAATCATCCAGCCGAGGAGTGATAAGCAATGGGGCAGCGAGTTCAGACTGCAGATCATCCTGGTTCCTGTTTTGCAAGAAATATTTGTCAGTTAACAACTATTGTGTTTGGTGCAATGCGCTACTTTCAAATTGTTTGATGCGTAGACCTGGTACCAAATGTACGGCATGAAATTGAGGTATAGACGAGAGTAAACCATGTGAGGTTTTTGTACGATTAGTGGAAAGACAGCAAGTGCATCAGATGGTTTCTGTCAATTTTTTTGTCTTCAGAATTGGATAGAGGTCTCACAACTATCTAGTCTACAGAATGGAACTCAGAAATTTCGTCTGTATATATTCAAAATGTACACTCGCTTGTCTCACTGATTGCTTTGGAAATAGCCATCAACCAAATAGGTAATTGAACTTTCGTGCTGCCTGTTTTGGGATGGATAAGATTAGTACAATTTTTAAATGAAAGCCACTGATAATTTCATCACTAATAAAGCCTCTTCGCCCTATAATCACAATTGCGCTTGACCGTAGGTTCGAGAATTAAACTTAAACTCCAACTATATTTAACAATATAAGTTATAATACAAAAAACAACATATCACCCGTGGTTAGCGAGTGTCATTTGAGGTAGGGATTAAAAAATCAATATTAGTTATAGAAAATTGATTGTTATATGCAGTCAAGCTGGTTACAGCTGACCAGGAAGTCAAAACATGACGAATAGAGATATGATATAGATTCAGAAACAAAGATACTGTCGGTAAATTTAGTGTGGCTAGTATTTTTGTTGAACTAATTATTTTCTTATAAAATATTGCTTGGCAATCTGCTTGAACAAGATAGCAAAACCAGCGAGTTTCATACCATTTCTTGCCTTGAAAGTAAACTATTTGTTTATGCCTAATTCTATAACGTAATATACAAAAGGTAAAGACACATTTTGCTCTTGGCCAATTTATTTTTCCTACATTTTGTTGATGCACAATTAATTACGACTTCCGACGATTCTTCAGTCTGGTTAATAGTAAGATTTATACTTGTATGCCAGTATATAACACTCCTTATTGTTTTCAATCTAGAGAGTTAACTTGCCCTCATATTATCTGTTTATTGAGGTTATGCATTGCAGTCTTATCACTTAGTTTTCTGTCAAACACCAATTATGAAATATCCCATCTGTATATTATCGAGGCTATACATTGCGATATCAATCTCTCCAAGTAGTCTTCTCTATTTGTTTGTTTCTACCAAATACAGATATCTCATCTTACAGGTCCATACATGTTTTTGATATGTGGCTACGAAAACTAAGCAATGGAATTACAAGGAAACACTTTGGGAAAAGTCAGTGAAAATCGTCTCACCTTTCACGATTCTCGGCATTTTCCTCTCCAAACTGTTCCTCGGCCACGCTCCCAGTAAACTTCTGCACAAGACTTACAGCTAATACCACGATACTGTCTAATGCCATAACATTAGAATCATATCATTCGTCTGCTTCGTTTATAGCTGAGAGTCACAGGAGTAAGCTGTCGGACTAAAACTACAAATCATCTGGAGGAGGAAGTTAATATGTCTAGTAGCAAGACGGAAATGCAAAAACCCAACCCTAGACATGTGACTCAGGCCTCATCTGGTTTATTTTCAGATTTAGCAAGTATGCTAGATTGATAATATAGATGAGAATATAAGAGCATTAGATATGATGTCTTGGAGAATATATTGCCCGTGGTTCTACGAACAGACCGAATAAGGCGAGGCTTTGGCAAAACCGGCATTCAAAGCAACTAACACAGATTCTAATATAAATTGTCATGTAGTTTTGCTCCATACTTTAAGATATGGATAACGTAACTTCAGACAAGTAAAAGGTGTTGCTAATCATCCAGATTATTACTATGGTTTGCCATATTATGTCGTATTGTTGTCCACAACACGAAAGTTTGACAATATTTACAAACAGCAAACAGCTGACAGAATCTTCAACCGGAAACTAAATTTGGAAAATGAAACCCAAAACCAGCAGAAAACTCAAATTAACCGGCTCAACGTAATCATTATGAAATTGAGTATGAACTCAAGCTAGCAAAATTATTTTAAATCAGAGTTTAACTTGTTGTTTTAAATATCTAACTACACTGAGGTCGCTACAAACGGTCATAAGTGAATACAAATGTCCTTCTTTCAAAGCCTTCAACATAATTTCGGCAAAGTCAAAGATTCTGTTACTTTTCGTGATCTCCTTCCCTTCGGCCTCGAAAGTGTGATATTATCAGTACCGTGTTCTTCGAAGGTTTTTTTTTCACTCAACTTGTCAGCGTGATTGTAGTTACACCCGCCAAAGCTAAGTCTTCAGTACTGAACTTCTTTAGTGTCAAATTTCCATCGTACGAGGTTTGTTGGAATTTAGTTCACTCCTCAGTGAATCATTCTTTCAAACACAACGTACGTTACATGCAGTTTCTGCGACCGCTTTAATTATTCTGACTAATCCTATAACTAAATCTCCTTCGTTTTTTCTACCAGTTCAAGTATTGGTCATCTCAAATTGACCATATTGACGAGAGTAAATTTAACCAGGGCCTGAAATCGGTGACAAGTCTGTATTACTATATAACGAAGATGTCTGAACTGTCACGATTTACAGACTTTTAAAAGTACTGGCCAATCAGAACACAGAGTTTGCGTCACAAACCTAGAAGTCAGGGTTGCCGTAAATAAGACCACGCCGGTGTTGACCCACTACATTTGTCGCAGGAACATTTGCTTCGCATATAAAATAGTTTCCCAACCAGAAAATAAACATTGACTGCTGTCACAGCGACGCATGCAATGGAGTCAGAAAAAGAATTAAGAAGTGCGTGCGCATGCATAGATCGTTTTACACCGTCCTACCAACACCATAACTGTACGCCGACAAATCGTGTTATATAAATTTTGTTCGATTTCGAGCGAGAATAGATTCCTACGTTTGAAAGTCACCCCAAATAATTTTAAAATGAAAAAATACAAATACTCAATGTTATTGAATGTCGAAAGTTTCGGATTGTTGGATCGAGTCCCCAAACCTTAGAAATCATTTGTGTTTCGTAGAGAGGCGTTCTTCCTTTATCCCGTTCTTTGTTATTATAATATTTATTAAGTGTAGATTATGACTAGTTGAAGACAGTGAAATGTATTAACGGCCATGAATCTGTAAAATTAGTTCGACCAGTTTCTAAGTCGGGAGACTTAGAGGCAGAAGCTCCCGGAATGAAAGGTTTGGAAGTCATCATAGACATGAAACAAGAATATCAACTATCGATCCGGAAATACTAGCTAAACGCAATTACTCAGCAGCACGTAACAATAATAATAATAATAATAATAATAATAATAATTTTAGATTTTAGCATCCATACGTTTAACACTGCTATAATAATAATAACAACAACAACAACAACGACGACAATAATAATAATAATGATGTATTTACAGTATTTCACAAAGTGGCTCTTCACCTGACAGTCTGTAAAATACTAACTATGAAAACTATCTACTCTACAATCACATGAATAATACATTAAAATTATGGACATTTACCTAAGCTTAAAATCACACGAATAATACATTAAAAATGGCAATTCATAAATGCTAATATTAAAAAAGGAAGCTATTGAATACTAACTGAAAGCTAGAAGAATATGTAAATGCAGATTAGAGAAAGACTGTAACATCTGTCTGAGAGTATGACATTCTAAACTAATTTTGCTGGCTGTTTCTCAGTAGAAAATTGACATATAGTATCTTTTAAAGAGCAATCATTACTCAGTTACGATGAATATGAGCATTTTGTTTAACTACCTTAAGAAAGACGTTCAACTTTCTATTTTAAACTGGCTTCACTCAGATTTTACAACTTTTCTTGTGAGAAAAAGAGTCGAGATGTGGAAACGTGGGAAGAGTTTCGTTTCTTTTCTTCACCCACTTTGAAATTGGCCCTTTTGATGACCTTCGAATAAAACATTAATATTTTTTGTTAAATGCTATGCAAATCTTGTCTGAAATAGAGCCATCTGATTAGTCAGTTCCGTATTCGTGACAGTCTACAAATGAACTGCGGCATTTACATCCGGGCCAGTGGTCTATGACTATAGTTGTGGACTGCTGAGTTATGGACCATCGCCCCTCATGTAAACATTGCTCCCTTCTTCAAGTGAGCAGCACATGTTCCAGGCTAGCAGATCACCTGATGTTAGGTCACCTGACTAAATACTGAACTTTGTACCCTTGTTTTTTCGGCTGTGTTCCCTCTGTTTGAACTGTAAGTTTCTTTCAAAAACTTGCTTCTTTCTCAGTACAAACATTAACACAATGGAACCGCC
>JAOBYG010676593.1:0-14388 GCA_025403545.1 Epizoanthus stellaris | reverse complement strand
TTCTTTGAAGAGACCAAATCGTAGCTTCCCATGCTCTGATGTTCAGCGTTCAGGGGTTTGGGGTTATGATTAATATACATGTAAAACAGTTTTTAACTGGTAGATATCCTTTCTACCGTCGTAAAATAAAGTTCTTCTTCTTCTTCTTCTTCTTCTCTTCCCAGAAACGTCTTCTGCAGTTTTGTTTGTGCTGATATTTTGAAGGCAGTACAATCTTTTTTTATAACAACGTCTATTTTTTGGGCTGAGGCTGAACGTTCTTGTTATTTTTGAGGATTTCAGCCTCAAATGTTCTTAAAATGTTCTTAATTTTTTTCATTTTGGAGAGATTGTTTTCCATTTTCTTGATGCCAATGACAAAGCACGTGACTAGTTTGACGGGCAAAGTTGACCGCGGAAAGCTGTACAGCCACTTACGTGTCTCGTTTTATGTGCCAGCTTACAATTAATACAAAGTGTACAGTCAAGATGTCGCGCCAGCCGACTCTTGGATATTTTGGCTACAAGAAAAACCACACACACTGAAGTTTATATATGTATAGTAAACAGTTAATTTACAGTATGGTAATAATTATTTCCATTTTCTATAAAAATAGTCAAAGTTCCTTGCTTATCCTCAGCCTGAGGTAGTGTTCTTAACATGTCAGTCTTAAATTTTGGCCGTTTTGCAGTCTCAACGTTCTTATAAAAAAGAGTGCATATAAATGTGATGCTAAAAATACGTGACTCGAAACTGAGATCTAGACATGTGATTGAGTGATTGATTGCTGATTGGCTGATTGAATAATTGATGAATCGTTATTTGTTCACAGATTATACATACATGGACTGTGGGAGTTACAAAATTTCCCGGGCTCAGTGATGGAAAATTCAGCTTGATATGCACACCGAGCCAACTGGAGAACAGTCATGGTAACCTTGGAAACAACCTTGACATTCTTCGTTTTTATACCTTAGTAACACGGAATGAAGACCAAGTAAGGTTCACTGCTGTATTTTTATATGTTGCACGACAATATTAGTTATATTAAGGAGTCTGTCTAGACATACATACGAGAGGCAATATATCGCATTGTGATTTGTACAGGGTGTCGTGACTGTAATTTATACAGTTTGCTTTAGCTTCATCTAGATCTGGATAGCGATTGATCCTGCTACAACGCTCTGCGGGGAGTCTTTGTACTTGTCACTGTCTGCTCGCTTTCCTCTACGTTCTTATTCCTTTATCCTTTAACAAGCTCACAGTGTTGTGATGGTTGAGCTGTTCCCTGCCAGCTACTGACGAGAACATATCGCACTGACCATTGTACCAACTTTATTGTGTAAGCAAGTGCTATTGAACACAACAGAAAACGTCTTACGGCATTAGCTGGAGAGAGTATCAACATGTTGCTCCCTTATCGCGCTTCATCATGGAATTCAAAACGTTGCCACCTCCAACATCAGCACCTTACTGGTCAGATCATATTGTGTAGTTTTGCCATCGGTTGCAACTATGGAGAACCTTGTTCCTAGGCTACAAAATGGAGAACAAACATGGTATAGAATTGGCCATATGACATCCCATGGTTCTGCTGTATACGAATACCACTGGGGCTGTTATCAAGCAAATTTGAAATTGTGGAGCATAAGCTTTATCGGAAAAGGTAACTCTATGATATATGTCGCAATTACAGCTCTTGTATTACGTGATCCAAACTTATCTTTACAAGTTTGTCTTTAGACGAATACGCTGCTCGTTCGTGTAGTATGATTATCATCCGTTAGTTTCTTTTGCTTTTGGTAAAACCATGTATAGAAATGGGAATACCTGAATAAATTGTTGTTCTTGGAACCTCGATAATCCGACCACCAATAGGTCATTAAAATCTGGCCGTATTAAATGGGTTTCAGATAAAAAAAATGACTGACCTTTTGTAAATCGGGCCAAAAACAGTGACCGTATTAAACAACGAGGTGGTCGTAAGACGGGGTTACAATGTAGTTAGAAGCGATAGTGAGAAATGGTTGTTGCTTCTAAACTCTTGGTACAGTGTCAACTAGTGGGATATACATTTTCTGGCCACTACCAGATTTTAAAAAATAGTAATCTAGTTCTTAATGAACCACGACCTCACATTTTATTTGGTTATGAATGACCAACATCATCCTCGTAAACCCAGGGGCAGTCCGTCGGGGCGAGAGAAAATTCGGAGCTGGCGAAAATGCAGGGCGCGAGAACCCGACGGATTGCCCCTGGGTCTCCGAGGATGGACCAACATAAATTGAAAGGCACTTTTGGAAACAGGTATCATGTAACATTTCTCATTGTTCATCAAATCATATGCACACATAAGTTAGCTAGTCATTCTTTGCATTTATGCATGTTTAATTAAAATAGATAAAAAGGCTAAGAGTTGGATAAAACATTAATAAAACCCCAACATTTTCGACATTAAGTCATCATCAGGGGGAATGTCGAAAACGTTTGGGTTTTATTAATGTTTTATCAAACTCTTAGCCGTTTATATTAGCGAATATTATGGCATGTTTAATTATTGTTGTTATCCTTATCCTGAGTTAGAGACTATTGCATGTATTTTGTTTTAATAGCTGAAGACTTCTCTCACACACAGGGAGGAAATATACATATGTTTGTATCATTTTCTTGGATATTTTTAAAATACCATTACATTACATTACATTACATTGAATAGCTATATTGTTTCAAAATACCGTGGTATATATATGGTAACACGTTTGCAGTAAGATCCGTAGCCCGAATAATTACTCAAACTGTATTCGCTCCTCAGCTTCTCGTGTTGCGGGGGCTCGTGTTCCTTCAATGAAGATATCACACCATAATATATTCCTTATAAGGAAAATCATCGTCTGTCTCAGTAAGAAAAGAAACTGAAATATTGAATTCGATGTACGCGACATTTGTTGTTGACCATACGTCAAGAAACGATAATAAAATTGGATACCTAACAGATGTTCAATTCTGCAGCGCCACATGAAAGCTCTCAGACTTTTCATTACGGCAGTTCAATAACAGTTCAACAGTTTTTTTTATTTCCACAGATTGATACATATAGAGGTTACAGTAAGATAAGAAAAAAGTGGAGGGTGCAGGAATTAACAACCCAACAGAAGATCAAAGTAACAGTCTGATGCGATGTTAGAAACACAGACTAATAACTGATGTTTTTTTTTAAACTACAGAATAGAGATAGGTAGTGCTTGAGTATTTCAACTTGTGTAAGGGTTGGAGTACTCCAGTTGCTACGAAGACAACAGGAAGTTTTTTAATTTTTTTTTCTTAAAAACAGGAATGGATATGCTATTCTTTAAATGTAAGGGGATGTGATTCCAAAGTTTTGCAGAAGCATATTTTATGTTAAATTTGCCATGGTTTAAGTTTGGTTTTGGAACTTTCACATTATTATTTGTTTTAGAACGAGATTTTAGGTTTATCGATGTTGCAGTTCAGACATTTTTTGGAACTTGCCTATTTTTATGCATAAACATGGATGCATATCTGATAATTTTATACATCGAGGAAACGGTAATCAACGCACAAATTCCTAAATAAAGATGTCCAAGGGCTATACTATGGTAATCGAGTATAATCGCTATCCTTATCATGAATCTGATTCTGAGTCGAATCAATATTAGTTCTAGAAGTATTTCGCACGCAGTGTAACCGCAAGCTATGAAACAAGTTGTGTAATGAATTTAGCAAACACGAGAAAGAGTGTTTGATCACATATCAAACACCGAGAACAGAGTTGAAAAAACGACGCGCGGCTGAGTTTTTTAAAACTCAAATTCGAGGGCGTTTGATATGATCAAACATTCTTTCGAGCATTTGATATCGATTCTGAAACAGTTTAAGTTTTGGTTGAGAATTAACGTATATTAAACCCAGCAGTTTTTCATCGCATTTCGAAACAGGTCACGGTATTGATTTTCCTTTGTGTTTGCTTGATGAATTATTAATGAATTTGAGAAGAAAATTTCCAGTTCGGTGTTGGAGGCCTAGACTGATTGCAATGTACTGCAGAGGAAACCGCTGTAGACGAATGTTTGGTTAAACATAGCCCTCTTGTTAGGATTGACAAAATATAAAGCATTTACTACATTAGTAATAAACTAAGCAGTTACTTTGGTATTCAAATCAAATCTCTATATTCTTTCCTGTTGTAATGGAAACCAAACGGCAACCATCATATCTTTGTCTAAAAAACAATCTTCTAGTCTCTTCCCTCAATAATATTAAGCTATATTAAACACTCAGTCATGTTGTTTACACTTCAGGTTTGATGAGATGAGAAACATAATTTATACTTACTGGTCACAAGGTTCAAGACTACTAAGACTTACGCCATTGCTGTCTCAGCAACCCTTGAGATGTTGCATGCCACTACCAGTACCTACCAACCAGGTGAGCTTCACTTCAACTCTTTCAAAATTAGGAGATGTGAACAAATAGGAGATGTGAACAAATAATCGAAGTCAAGTTTTGTATACCTACCACACTTTGGCGTGGAATAGAAACTGTGAAAATGGACTGAACAGTAAAGAAATACGCCGTTCTAAGTCGAGTTAGGAGGATAAGTTGAGCTGTTGCAAACGTAGGAACTACTAGGAAGTACTAATAAACATAACGGATTTTCTACCGATAGCGTGAATTTGACAGCTGTGTCTCAGCTATGGCAGCTGGTAGAAATGTCACAGAACTGCGCACACTAGTATCACAGCAGTCCCAGGTGACATCACTTGGGGGTATTGGTACTGTGACAACAATATTGGCGAGTGTCAGCATCCTACAGAGATAGTGCTGTCACAGCAGTGGCACTGATCGCATAGTCAATCGGGGATCATCGGTGCACACACTGCTGGAAATTAGTAGTCATTATTAAACAGCTATGTTTCATCTAACAGAAACAACAGTTCGATCGGTAGTACTATGATGTCAGTGGCAGTACCAGCGCTGTGACAGTCATCACTGTCACAGCAGTGGCACTGATCGCATAGTCAATCGGGGATCATCGGTGTACACACTGCTGGAATTAGTAGTCATTATTAAACAGCTATGTTGCACATAACAGAAACAGCAGTTCGATCAGTAGTACTATGATGTCAGTGGCAGTACCAGCGCTGTGACAGTGATGACACTGTAACCAAAATGGCATCCAATTCTAACAATGCAAAGGTACTGCTAAATGGCATCGGCATTGCTTCTTCCTAAAATCAATTACGATACTGTGGCAATCAACCAACCAGCACTGTTGTACTGGTACGAGTATCCATATGACATCTTTGTCACTGCGGACAGATCATTGTCATTGATATGACGATCACGGTGTTGCTATTATCACTACCGGTCACGGTGTTGAGCTTGCGTATAGTGCAGTGAGTATCAATATGTAGAATTTATTTATTTTTTTATTTATATATAACAATATTTATATAGGGAGCTCTCTCTCACCTCACGTAATTTTCAGAGAGGCTCTGCATAAAGAAAAGTTACGAATATATTATAAAAGTAGAAAAAATTGTAAAATGTTAATTACAATATAATATAAAAAGATTATTGCATATAAAATAAGTTAAAGGGTAAAAATTATTCACGCACGATAAAATTATTAACTAATGGATTAAAACTAGATTGATTAAACAATTTAGTTTTAAACTGTAAATATCCTTTGAAGTCTGATGTCCTCACTTAGGCCTAGTTTATACGTCGGTTTACGGACGAAAATAATTCAGACGAATTTAATTCATATTAATTTCGTCTGTTAGACGATGTTAATTACGGCTTCGATTTATAAGACGAATTTAATTCAGACGATTTGAATGGGATCATTATATTCATTAGTAGTTCCGATGAAACTGTTGCTGTTGTGAGTTTTTCATACTATCAGTGTTTCTACTTGTCTCATGAAATGTTCGAGAGTGCTCGCATTTGAAGTTGTCGTTGCTATCACAGAAATGCGGGATGCTGGGTTTTGGTCTAGGCAACATATGACGACTAGAAAACATCTCGTTTGTCACGAAAAACCGCAGTACCTGACATTACTGTGTGCTTTCCAATCTGATAGTGATACTTCCTCATTTTAATTCTCTGTATTCCGCATATTTACAAAGGATAAAACTGTATTTTGTAGAAGAAGCAGTACACCAAACCTTTTCTCTCAGTTTTTAATCTGGTTTTGAACAATGTTGAGGCAACTCCAACCATGTTGTAAAGGAACAGTGCGCATGACGAAGTGAAAGAAAACGTCACTACGGGCTCAAGATCATACATTATACTAATTATACAGTAGATAAAACAATATATAATAATATATTTGAAATTTATGCATTTAATTCGATGCGCCTGTAGTGCGACGTCTAAACTCACACACTCTTGACGACGTTTTATCCATGTGGGCCAGACGGATAAAACGTCTGAGACGAATTTAATTCTCCAGACGATTACAATTCGATTTAGACGTCGCTCTACAGACGCTCTACAGACGAAATTAATTGCTTGAATTAAATTCGTCTGAATTATTTTCGTCTGTAAAGCGACGTATAAACTAGGCCTAAGTGTGTTCCAGTCCTTGATAGCTTGGAGGCCCGTCTTTGTTTGCCCCGTTTACGCTTTACAGATGGTAGACATAATTGTTTTTGTCAGTTCTCGTGTTATACTTATGAATATGTCTTTGAGTAACTTCAGAGTCAGGCTGGTCGTACACAAACCGTTCAAACACTTAAAAACATGGAGGAATCTGTGGTTGTATCTTCGGTGGGAGAGCTTGCTTCAACCTAAACTACTCATGGCATCAGTGGCTGATGTGTGTAGGCTGCGATCAATTAGGATTATCATGGCGGCCTTATTCTGCAGGATCTGCAGGCTCTCCATTAGGACGATGTTGCCTTTATCACCACAGACGACATCGCCATCGTCGAACAGGGATAGGACTAAACTGTTCTAGTAAAGAGTCGTAAAGGAGCCATGTCCAGTGGGGTAGTAGGTGTTTGAGTCTCTTGTATTCCACTGATGTATGATTGGTCTTGAACAATACATTGGAATGCTCAAGATTTATACTGCTAGTTTAGTAAAACTCTAAATGGTATTTCCACAAAATGTAGGCGTTCATTTACTTGAATGCATATAGGCCTCAAGAGATCATAATCAGTACGAATTGCCTGTGGTAATCTTGAAAGTGCTGGTTTATATCGTAAGCTGTTCCGTTGCAACTGGTTTCTTTAATGTATCACGGTGATTTCAGTAATTTTTGTTATTGAACAGTTACCACTGGTAAGCTAAGAGATTACAAGCACATTGATCTAAAATTGGTTTTACTGTTGGAGAAACGTTGTCATTTAACGATACATCTATCTTCGTGTTACATGTTCCTTCTACCAAGCAGAGTTGCCAACAACAAATTTGTACTTCCTTGGTGCTAAGTATTGTCGAGATTTTAAGAACTACATATATATATATATTCTTGAAGAACGTCACCCAGTAACAGATCAAATCTTTCTGTTAAGCGTGTGTTTTCTGTCCAGTGCATACTTGAGCAAACATTCCAAAGGGACAAAATATTTCCAGCAACGGCGTTATTGTGTTTGTATTGGAATGTCTATTTAGTAGTTCTGTCGATTTGTTCAATGCCGGACGTTATCTCTCGAAATGTTGCCTGGTTATTCAGCGCCACCCAAACAATTTTCGAAAGGGCAATGTCTGTGCCAACGCTACCCTGTATATGCAAAAATGCCTTTGGTGGTATGAAAGGTCTTATACAATTCTGCTCTGGCGATCCTCCCTTTGCAGATGCTGAGGCAAGTGTTTGTAATAATGTACCTCTAATTTATTTGTGCCTTTTGGTGCTATTCAAACATGTACTTAGTAAAACACCTCTAAACGAAAAGTTAAAATATGTATAATTCAAACATGTCCAAAAAAATATCTTTAGAACAGAACCAATTTTTAAATTTAAATATTTATTCATAGTACTACATTTGTTCGGTGCTATGTATTTGATTGGTTTACGGCGTGTTCTTCTTACCAACTGGTATATCCTACAGCAATTATCATAAACGTCGCTGTTCAGTGTCGTGAATCCAGTGAAAATAGTAGAAATATATACACACATATACCGCGGGAAAAAATTCCGCTAGAAATCGTGCCTCACGGCTGTTCAGTGATGAGAGTCTATTCCTCAATTAGAAGACATGTTTTTTCATCGATTGCTTCAATCAGTACCGTTATAATTGGAGTGCCTAGTGTATGTTATCGTTAACATGTTGCTTGTTTGGTCATAGGCTGCTTGGGACGACACTGTGACGCAAAGGGAGGATATTACTAGAGATGCACAATGTGTGTTCTAATCTGTTAGTAGTGATTACTCTCTACAATAGTGTTTTTTTAAAAATTTAAATTGAAAAAACGGCCAAATGAAAAATATGTTTGGTTGCATAAAAGGCAGAAATCATGAAACACTAATGCCTCATCTTTCTCTACCCTTCAAATTAGTTCCAACTGCATGCAACAGCGTTCCTACATTTCTTTCTCAACCAATCTTCTTCATGTCTTCTTTGCCTTTCCTTTTTCCTATTTCCCATCTTGGATGCAACACATGGCTATCTTTGGTATTGTTCATATTGTTTATACTGGCGTCCTGCCTTTACCTGGCCGGTGATCCAACGCCACCGCGGCCATCCGATATTTATAGTTTCCAGCGTGATAGATTTTGAGGCCTTGTGTAGTTCTTCGTTGGCGATGGTGTTAGGCCAGACGATTTTGAGTGTCGTCTCAAGCATTCTAGCTGACAGCTTTGATGTCTTTCCCCCGGGGGAGTCTTTCCAGGACTCTGATCTAGACAAACATGCTCTCAAAGCAGTGGTCTTGAAGACGTGCATAATTTGTGTTGTGGCTAACTTTGTTGACTTCCAGATATATTCTTGAGAATAGAGAAAGATTGCTCGCTATCTTCGGAGATAACTGGACAGTTTCATATCTGCCTCTGAAGCTGCAACTGCTTGCAGTTTGATCCATGTATGTATTCACTATCCCCTGGTCCTCCAGGTTGGGGGTTGAGCAGAGGGCTAACCACTCACTCTCATAAAAATACACATGGTTACGGAAACACGAGCAAAGATCTATTTCAACCTTTCTGGAAGATGGAAGTAGGACTCAGTCGGACACTGGGTCACCAGTGAATGGTATAATGAGAGGTGTTAGTCAAACCCAACTGGGAGCTTGCATCAGGAAGGAGTCCCTAATCCACCCTAAGAAACAGATCAAGGTTGCCTGTTGGAATGTAAGAACCATGTATGCACCTGGAAAGATGCAGTAGATAGTCAGAGATATGAACATCCATAGTTAATTGATGTTTTAGGCATTAGTGAATGTAGATGGACTGGATCAGGCACGATGAAACTAAGTGGTGGAGAGACTGTATTATACTTGGGTACGGTGAAGACGCATGAGAAAGGAGTGGCCATTATTATTGCAAGAAAGCATGTGCAGACATTATTAGAATGGGAACCATTAAATGAAAGAATCATCATGGTACCAAGCCATGACATGGCCGTGGTGCTAGGTGACATGAATGCCAAGATTGGAAGAGAGAACAAAGACTTTCAAGAAATAATGGGTAAGAGAATTCGAAGGATGTTGAGAAAAGAATGAAAATGGCAAACTATTTCTGGAATACTGTCATATCAATAATCTTGCTATTGGAGGGAGTTTGAACCAAATAGACCACACTACAATCGACAGACATTTCAGAAGATCGTTATTGGATGTGAGAGTATACAGAAGTGCAGATATCGGAAGCGATCATGAGCTGGTAATAAGTTGCCAAAATCAAAGTAAAACTATGCAAGTTAAGATGCGGTAAAACAGAAGGTCGTAGATACGAAGTTAATAAGCTGAAGATGCCAAAGGTTGCACAGACATTCCGGTTAGAGCTGAGTAACAGATTCCAAATATTAACTGATCATGATGATGTAGAAGGAACATGGCAAGAGTTGAAGACCGCAATATCTGAAACGAGTGAGAAAGTCCTGGGTTTCAAGAGCAAAAAGAAGACTACAGTAGTTGGATGTCTGAAGAGAGCTGGATGAAGATCAAAGAGCGAAAAGAAAAGAAGAACAAGGTCAATTTAGTACAAAGTCGGAACGTTTGAAAGAAGCATGGATGAAAGAATATAGAGCAAAAGATAAGGAAGTCGAATATAGGTGAGATCCTTAATTGTATACTTCGGGAATTCTCTTTCGAGCTCTCATACCCAGTTGCAGAGTTATTTAATCACTCCTTTGGGCTCTCCGGTCTCTTTCCATCCTCCTGGAAACAATCTTTTATTTCACCTATCCCAAAAATCAAGCCTGTCCAATCAGAGAACAACCTTCGCCCCATTTCACTTACTGCCTGTCTCTCAAAGCTTCACGAGGAGTATTGCCATCAAATATCATCGCCTGTTTCCTAGACGTCTCCGAAACTTTCGACCAGATTGACCACACTACCGTATACTAATTAATACGGAATCTAATCAATTTAGGCGTCTGTCCTTCCCTCATCAACTGGCTATGTAGCTTCTTGACAGAAAGCACTCAAGTTGTGAAACTCAATGGTATTGTATCGAAATGGCTTCCCATATCGGCCAGTGTTCCCCAGGGAACAAAGTTAGGGCTGATTTTATTTTTGCTGATGGTTAACGATTTAGGCCTTTCTACTCTTTTAAATAGTTCTCACTGGAAGTACGTGGACGACATCACACTCTCAACAACCCTTTCCAGGAACCAGTTTCCTCGTGTTCAAGACGATCTTGACCACACTTCCAGTTGGGCCGCCAACAATAACATGATGCTAAACCCTAAGAAATGTAAAATCATGCAACTTTGTTTCTTTAGAGATTAGCCTCCATCTCCTGTATATAAGATTGACGACAAGCTCCTCGACGTTGTCATGATGCATAAAGTTCTTGGCCTAACTCTGCAGTCAGATCTGAAATGGACTACACACATTGACACGATCGTAGTCAAAGTGTCTCTACATCTTGCGTGTTCTTAAACGGTCTGGTGTCCCAACAAGTGACCTTGTCTCCATTTATAGTATACTACCCTCATCTGCCCTGTACTTGAATATTCTTGCATTAATTGTTTGGCATTTTGTGCTTCCTGGATATCTCAGTGATAGGATCGAGTCAATCCAAAAGCGAGCTCTGAGGATGATTTTCCCTTTTCACTCCTACGCATCTGCCCTGAGCACCACTTTGGACCTGCCTTCCCTTTCATCCCGCCATGCTGCCCTAATCCTATGTGACAAGGCCTTTACCAAATTTACCAACCAGTCACATCCACATTTCCTTCCTCTCTTACCACCCACACATTGTGCTGCGAGAGCTGATGGCTGTTCAATGCACAATTCTAACTGCTTTACATTACCTAAAGTACGCACCAATCGTTTCAAGAACAGTTTTGTTCCAGCTATGGTCTACAATAAAACCATGCATAAATTTCAACTCCTGATCAACTGTCAGATTTGATGCATGCCTTTTGTATGTATTTCTTGTAAATTTTGTGTACGTATATATTGTAATTTTGTAAATTAAATTTTACCTTTTCAATCTATGTAAATATACCGGTTTTCAATTATTGTAATTGCAATGGTATTTTAGTCTAATAAACCTTATATTATTTCTCTGCCGTGGGGTTGTCTTTGTAATTCATCATAGTAACACTTTGGACAATGGCCTGGGTATTTTTTTGGTTTACATTTTGCTCATGGTATATATTTTGGGTATTAAATTATGGTTTCATTTGTACTTCTCCATCACTTTTATATCAGAGTACCCCCTGGGCCTAAACTATTGCACAACACATGGAAATATATACTGTGACAGAAATAAAACAAGTTTCATTGATGAATAATTGTCTTCTGCTTTAGTATCTGACAACTTACTGCATGTTATTAAGTGGAAACTTGCCCAACCCTTTTCAAGATGCAGAGTTCCTTTCAACAAATATAATCCACCCTGAAAATAAGCCCAGGGCTTTTAAATTACTTTCAGAATTTTATAGTTCAAAATAGTGTAGTGTACGTATATCTGACATCAGTTGATATATTTTTCTTTTTAAAGTTTGCAGAGCTATTGATCAAAGGAAACAGAGCATTTGAACAGCATCAGTTTATTGAAGCTCTATCATCTTACACTGAAGCCTTGGCAATTGAACCACAATCTGAAGAGGTACTTGGTTGCAGGTCAGCTGTTTATGCAAAACTTCGTTTGTTCAATGAATCTCGGAAGGATGCACAATCCTTAGTTGCTATTGCTCCTGCAAAACCAAAAGTAAGTGTCACTACTGCTGCTTACATTTAGATACACTGTATTTGAAATCAAAACTTTGAAATATAAACCTTAACTACTTTCCATTCTCCCAAATACTGGCCAGAGCAGATAGAATGCTTTGTAGGTATTTTCCCCTCAAAATTGAGGTAAAGTGGAAAATATACAGCTGCACAAAGTATCCACAAGTTTACATCTAATGTTTTAGCTTTTATAAACTAGAAGTTGTATTTAATTATTATAATAAATTATATTCTATTTGTATTGAATTTATATAACTAATAATTGAATAATTAACAATAATTATTATTCTCTGAAATTGAGGTGAATAGTGGCAGAATATTTACCAAGATGCAAGGCATCAAGGTAATATTCTAAAAGCCACCATTCATCGAGATTGAAGAGAATAATTGAAGAGGTGGGTGCGTAAACGACCTACAGTGTATTAAGTGACTTTTTTAATTCAAATTTTTGGAAGCTTCAAAATCACTGTACTTTCTCATGCCTACGGTGTCCACTTAAGCCTTATAAAGTGAAACTTAGGTTGTTTGATGGCTTTAACACACGCTTTAGGAAGCCAAGCAGAGTTAATGGCAAAGATTGAGGAGGGGGGTCCCTCTGGAACCGTACAAGTCATAGGTGAATTTTTGCATCAAGATTGCCAATATAAGACTTTTGTGTTTGTCTTAACACATCCACACTGTGCCTCTTTCTCTCTCTACCCCTTTTTTTTTCTTTCTGTACTTTCTCATGCGTACGGTGTCCACTAGACTTATAAAGTGAAACTTAGGTTGTTTGACTGCTTAACACACGATTTAGGAAGCCAAGCAGAGTTTGGCAAAGATTGAGGAGGGGGTCCCCCAGAACCGTACAAGTCATAGGTGAATTTTTGTATCAAGATTGCCAGTATAAGCCTTTCGTGTTTGTCTTAACACATCCACACTGTGCCTCTTTCTCTCTCTACTGCTTTAAAAAAAAAATTTTGTTAAGTGATCTGTTACTACAAACTTAATACCCATAACATATTTTCCCGGAAAGCTATAAGTTAACGCAAGTACTTATTTCTGGCCAACCTGTGTGATATTTTAAGTTTTATCTGGGCAAACAGAACTCAATTTGGCTCAGTATTCGCTGAGTCATATATGGCTGCATCGTCATACAGCCGATTTAGAGAACAACATATTTTGAAATGCATGATTAACGACTAAAACAGTACATGATTATAAACAGCTTGTTGTCAAGTTCTCGCAATTTGCATGTTTATGTTGTCACTATATCTGCAGATTCAAGGCTGGAATTTTGATGGGATTTAGCCATTTTAGTGCTTAGAAACTTCATGGTATAGATAATGTAGCCTTACTAGACATTTTAGGTACATGAAAGTGGAAGAATTTCATAGATTTCAAAACTCGACCTGAAAAGGTCACTTAGGTCATGTATGCACCCATGTCTTCAAATGATCCAATATCTATCAAAATCAAGGGTGCCAGGTAAGGATATGTCTGGATGATATTACCTTGGTAATGGCAGTATCAAAAATATCCTGCAGTGATCTGTCTGTGCTCAGCTGTTGGACTTGTGAAGAATCTTCTTTGTTGATGTCATACACTTGTTCAAGGCACTGGATGGCAACTGTTGAGTTAAAGTAAGCATTCCTTATCAATACAAAGTCCATTGCTGGATAATAATAAATTATAATATTAATATATATGATATTTATGTATTGCAAAACATCAAAGTCTCAAAATTGTAATAAAAATTCAAAACAACAAGACTGCATAGTACCAAGATTTTACTTCATTTCCATAAATTTTCCAGCAGTTCAGACTTTCCAAAAACAATGTGGCATTTTTAACCCTATGAACCCTATCTTAGGGAGCTGTGCAGCAAAGCATTTCAAAGTGCAGGTTGGTGATCCAGCAACCCAGAGTTTAGGGCATGATCAGCATAAGTACTATAAAATGTCTATAGCATCTGACACGTCGGATTTTACAGAGGATTCTATGAACCTGGAGAACTTCTCGTATTCCACAGAGGATTCCTCAAACCTATGGAATCAAAC
>JAOBYG010675482.1:0-14388 GCA_025403545.1 Epizoanthus stellaris | reverse complement strand
AAAAAACAACCATAAATGACCCCATTTGGTTGCCATGGTGACAGCAAAACCAATTAATGATTTTTTGGCCTTCATTAGTGGTAAACTAATTTAAGATAATGTCAGCTGATAATGTTAAATTGTAAAAAAATGTATTCTTGTTTTATAAAACGTTTGGGTTTACCCGGGCCTTAACACAACATTATCACTATTTTTACACTATATTGACAATGCATTGACACAATACTGACACTTGTGACACAGTTGACACTTTATTTACACTTTTGATACCATATCGACACGTGTTATTGATACTATTGACACTACAGTGAGACTACGTAGACACTGTATTTATTCTATATTCACACTATATTGAGACTGTATTGACACTATATTGATACTTTTGACATTTTATTGACACTATAGTGACACTATATATTGACACTACAGTGAGAATACAGTAACAGTAAATGAATACTATATTTATACTGTCTTGACACTATAATAACACTATGTTACACTATATTGACACTTTGGACTTTATATTGAAAATAAATTTACACTATATATTGACACAACATTGACACTATTGTTACACTATATTGACACTGCATTGACACAATGTCGACACGTGTGAAAACCGAACTGGCAGCTTTCTCCTGCTTAGTATTGCAGTTTGATGTATAAAGTGTTTTTGCCCTCGAAGATTGTACCATCATTATGTTAGTTGGTGAGAGAGAGCATTATTTTTGTGATTTGGAGGGAACAGTAAGCCAGCTGGTGCTAGGAAACGAAATGCGAAGGTGAAAACCATTGCAATGACACACGCGAGTCACTTGGCAAATCAACACGATCAATGGGGGACGTAGAATATCGACACAAAACCAAAAATGTTTCACTGTCCCTGTTTCTCTTGTGTTTTGAGACGCTGGCATGAGATTTGTTTTGAAAGGATCTGGTTGGTGTTCATCGTACAATAATATGATTATCGATTTTCACTTGCAATGGCTGGATTTGGCGAGTCGACGACCTTCTTGTTTCCCAGCTTGTTTACGAGCTGGTAAGTCAGTGCTGTAATTTGTTGGTTTCAGAATACACTTTTTCAACTGTTTCAGTTGGTTTTCAGTAAGACTACTCACATTTTGTCAAAATAGCAAATTCCATTTAGGATATGCTTGTGGTACAATAATATTTAGTCACAAAGTGCGTGCAAACATTGCTTCAACTAGTTCTTCAAAGTTCGTGCCATTAAATGTTCATACGTTGAGAATTATATTTTCGTGTACATGACTGCAATGCTCAGTTCATTTTCTTTTCAAATTTCCAACTTGCTGACCCAGGATTGTCAGTGCTTTTTCAGAAATTTAATAAGAATAAATCTTAGGACGATAGAGCGGATTTTGCACGAGTGTCGAAAAATCCATGTCTTGTCTTTGTAATATCTTTCCTTTTGACTCCATTGGTTCAACAACTTCCTTCCAGCGAATTCACGAAAGAACGCAATAAGACTATTGTTTTTTAACCAATCACGCTTCAGAGTAATGACCAAGACATTACAAGACAACACGTATGTGCGCGCGTGCACTGCAATATGGCGCCACAATCTTGCGACGTGTGCCATTTTCCCGCCATTTTACAGTCACTTCATTAGCTGAATGTACTGCTGAATTTAATGTATTGTAATGTCTTTGCTTTTGGTTATTTGACACTCATGCGAAACTCGCTCTATAGTGCTGTATACTGTTTATAACTGCCATAATTGAATTTGTGATAGAGCGAGTTTCGCATGAGTGTCGAATAACCAAAAGCAAAGACATTACAGTACATTAAATTCAGCAGTTTGAAATAATTATAAAGTGGAGAGTATTGACGAAGTTTTGTGATCACGTTTGTGTTATTCGGAGATTATACTCATTCATCTCTTGGAGCATACGAAGACTGGAGACTATCTACCACTGAAGCCATGTGAAAGCACTCTGTATGGGAAGCATACATCCAATTCATGCGAAGTCCGCAAATTAAAAACTAAAATATTAAGAAACTGGATTTTTCTGAAACGTTAAACGTTCTCATAACATAGAATATTTCTACTAAATTAGTTACATTTAATATTGGCTATCAATTTCTATGAGTAAATAGTTGATTTGGGCTGCTCCCTTATCAGCTATCATCCCATAGATATTTTAGCTTATGATCTAACTAACATAGAGTACAGCCAACGCGAGTGTTTCGAGCGCCAATCTAAAGAAAATGTGGGCCTGTGATGTTACTTAGTTGTTCAGCGGCTGCCCTAAATAAAATGGCTGCTGCACAAGTTAGTTTTGTGTACATTGACAAGAATCGGCGAATTTCTAAATGATGCGACACACAGTACACTAGTGATGTTGATAAGGAAGAAACACGTGGGAAATGTGGAAGGGAAACATTCTCTGATCAAATCCCACTGGGTTCCTTTAGAATCATTTCCAGGGGGGGACAAAGTATAGTTTTCGATCATATGCCAATAGCATATCAGTCGGAGCTTCCATGGCAGTTCAAGTTGCATAACTTTTGGAGAAAATGGCCTGACTTTTAGACCAACAATTTCAGTCTTCTTCGCTTCTATTTACTTCCACTTCCACACTCCAACGATCGACACTTGAAGAAAAATCCAAAACATCAGCGATCGGTGCTTCGTGTCAATACACAATTTCTGGGTAGCGAATTCAAATCCAGGTTTTCATGATCGATAACAAATCCTGCTGTGTTCGAGAATATCAAAATGGCGCGAACTCTATCTTTAAATGCGCATGCTCTCTGTTGAAAACTGCGGGCTCAACATTGTACAAGATTGCTTGGAACAAACACTACGAAACACTCGTGTCAAACATATTGCAAACGACTGGATATCTGATCATTAAACTAAATCAGGTTCAAAATTCAAAGTTTCGGTCTATGATTCAATTGGTCCGGATGGAAACGGACAGATATCTCCCCACTAAACCAAACCAAGACTCAATATTCCGAAGATTCGAATATCGATCTTTACACGGAGTAGAGAGAAATGAAGCAATTAAGGGATTCTGTGTTTTATTGGATACATTATTTTTAAATAATCTAGCTGAGTGTTTGCAATATTATGCTTGAGAGCTATCCTATGCTCCAACTGAGAGTGATACAAACACCATTTTGATGGAATTCTTAAAACTGCTCTTGACGAGGTAGCAATCCTGCAAAAATTACATAAAGATGTGTCAAACCTAAATTGCGCGGTCGTGTTACTTTCTTATATGAATATATTCCAATATATAGCTACTTCACAAAAGAATATAGGATTCTAGTAGAAACGAATCCAGGAAAACAAGCAGCATCCTACTGAATATAATAGATGATTTTCTATTTTGTTTATAGAAACAAAGTTTTGTTTTTATAAAATAAGTATATTTATGTTTTTTAGTGCAATTCATAAAATTTAATTGTTATCCATACATAACACATTGTATTTTATTAGTTTTTATTACAACTCAGTTCATGACTATAGCAGATGATAGGTCTGCCCAGGAAGCTCAGACGTTTTTACAACAGTAGGGAAAGTTGTAACTGTGCTTCAAACCCACTGATACCAAGCTCTCTATGGAACTAGAGTTCTTCGAAACTACTTTTCCAGATTGTTCTGTGGGACGGCCTATTCGTAGTAACACCGAGGAGCTCAGGTAGGTGAACGTAAAGCTAGAAGAAGCGTAGATTCTTCTGTCACTGAAAATATACAACATACGAACAATCATAACTGCAGATAATTTACAATGAATAATGTCCTTCTATATTGGTATATGTGGTTGAGAGACAAGTTACATGGGGGAAAAACCGCCGCACCGTGTAACACCTACAATGGCCAAAATCATTTCGAGGCGAGTTGCAGCCACAATTTCAAAAACTTAAACTCATTTCTGCATTCTGCAACGATGCAACAGCAGCGTCTCTTGCAGGGGATGTTACACGGTGCAATGCTTCCATGCAACTTGTTTTGCATGCAACGGTATATAACATGATTGCGAGAAAAGTGCACCTTGTAACAGAGCCTTTACGATCACAAGACGTGTGCATCAAAAATGTAGTTTTGAAAACGAGACTGAAACCTAATGACTTGTACAGTACAATGTTTGGTTCTGAATAAATCCCCACAATTACACGTCATGATTGAGATGGATAGAAAAGTACTATATCATCTAAAATATCGAGTGAAGCTAGTCTAGTTAAAACGCATTGAAAAATCGATTTTCAAACTTTTTCATAAACAAATCAATTTTTGCACAATAGTAGTTAATAAAATTCTTTCATACTAACTGAAATGTTTGCATAATATTTTACAATATTATACTGAAACAGTTTTACAAACAAAATATCAAATTCGGGAAGTAAATTTATTGAGAATATCTGAGCATTGTATATTGATTTTTTTTTATTAAGTACCAAAATTTTGTTTGAAGGCAAAACAGTTTTTGTTGGGAATCTTCAGTGTTAGTCATTTTTAATTTACTGTTCAGCACCTGCCGGCTGAAGATTCGGCAGAAGTCACGTTCACGCATTGCGCATTGTGCATGCGCCATTGCCCTGTTTGAGCGGGGCCTGAATAACAGTTTGGAGACCGTAACATTTCTAAAAAAAAAGATATCAACTTGAAGTGTTTCAAGTTTCGCCATTTTGGAATTTTACCCTTTTTTAGTTTTTCGCAAACGTTTTGTTATATATGTCACTGAATTATTTATGATCAAACTAATTTCGTATATTGTTTAGTAGGGCAGCAGCATGATGTTTGATTCTGTGCCATACGAGTGTAGTGCGTTGTCAAACATCATCAATAATTGATGTGGACATCTTTAGCAGGGTGCACACGGGCAAGTTTTCCTTGGCAAGTGTCCTTGACAATTTTTTATCTGATCGTGTGAACGCACAATAAGTTTCTTTGAAAAAACAAAAACAGGAAGGGCGTTGGGTACTAGAGATATCGCAATTCCTTGCCGTAGCTTCCCGTTTAATCTATAAACTTTAATCACACATAATTACCTTATAGTACAGCACTAATCCCGGTAACGTGTGTCAGCAACTATATCACAATAAATACGTAACAAAGAAAAATATAAATGCACGCAAATATGAATAATTAACACGAGCATGTTTCGCTAACACCAAGTCTCGATAAAGCCTCCTTGAATAAAGAGGCTTGTCAAGGAAAACGCGCCACGTCACGTCAGTGGGCGGAATGCCGTCTGACGCAATTTCTACCAGACCTTCTTTCTCTTTCTCTCCCTTTGTTCAGTTTCAGTTTTCGCTAGTTTTATCACCAAGAAGGCCTGGTCGCAGGTTAGTTTCATTGTAAAGCTAGTTAGAAACGGTCAATTTTCCTTGACAAGTTTTCATTTTCATATGACAAATAATATTTGCTTGTGTTTAAGGGAAAATGTACGTGCGTATCATATCTCAACCAATCAAAATTCACAAAAACTGTTTGAAACTTACACGAATTTCACTCCTTCGAGGTTCTCTTCAAAAGCCGTCAAAAGCTCCGGCAAAAGAAAGTGAAATATCGAACGAAATTTATTTAATCAGAGTAATTGTTGTTCACCCGAATTTTTCGTTTCAAGCTCTCTGGTCGAGCAGAGAGAATAGACAACAGACCGAACAAGTTTCAACTATGTAAGTATAACACTCACGAACAAGCATTTACAAGCAACACAAATCACGATCTAACAGAACAACAAGACGACTCGTAATAAACATCTTTGATCCGTATTAAGCTTGGAATTGAATGGTTGAGTAGGGCTTTCACTTTCCCTTTCTGTGCTACTGAAGACTACCAAAACTCGCGGTGGAAAGCGCATTCGAATTTTGCGAAGCAAATGCGACACTATACGGACAGTAAATAAAACTTACAGATCCGAAGTCTGCTCAAATGTCACTTGAAAATGTTTACAACCGTAAACCAGGATAAATAAGTCCTATCGCCCACGATTATACTTGTTTTCCTATTCAACTTCAAATTGTATATATTATAACCCGACTTCTAAAGTGTCTAACACTTTCTCCCAAGTTTTCCGTCGTCAGAAATCGGAAGTTTAGCTAGGTCAAGACAACAGCAGTTTTGAATTAGCCAATGAGAATGCATGCTCAAAGAGCCTATTGTTAAGTAACCAATCAGAGCAACATCCAGATTTTGGATGTTGGACTCGCATGATCATGACGCCAGACAGAATTTCGGTCAGGACTTCTTTTCTCTTCTCTCTTTCCGTCTCTTGTTTTTTCTTCGCTCGTTTTATCATACCAAGAAGACCTGATTGCAGGTTACAGTGAAACATAATTTAACTATTAAATTGAATTTGGCACGACAGCAGCACGCTCTGAGCTGTGCCTCACAGTACTGTTGGAGGTATAGATATTGTCGGCATTTGTGTTACCAGAAACAGCTATATTAACAACAATTAATGTTGCTACTGATATATAAATAAGCCTAAGTTTCAGGACAATTTTCTTTTGTAATTGTCGACGGGGAATATTTTATCCCACCAGCAATGGCCAAAGGAAGTATCTGAAACGCAGGATATAATTGTAAATTATGCAAATCTAAAGATATAAAATTGCTGTTCCAACAGTTATAATGTTTAAGACTATTTGAAAAACTAAACAATTTTTTATCTTTAGATTTTTATAAATATTTTATTTGATGTGATGACACAATTTTAAAAATAGGTTTTAGCTGTTCTCCGACGAGGCTTAAACAGCTAAAGACATCTCCATCTTTTTTCCCGTTTCTTGTCGTCCTACTGACCCAAAACTTATAATTTTTTAAAACAAACCTGAAAAACACTGGATAGATATAGAGGGAAGGTCTCATTCAGCTCCGTTTTCTATCAATATTCAATTTGAAGCATTATTTGTTTC
The DNA here is from genome assembly GCA_025403545.1 of Epizoanthus stellaris. Taxonomy (NCBI): domain Eukaryota; kingdom Metazoa; phylum Cnidaria; class Anthozoa; order Zoantharia; family Epizoanthidae; genus Epizoanthus; species Epizoanthus stellaris. The sequence continues at coordinate 7,494 of JAOBYG010675482.1, read as the reverse complement.
TGAAAATGCCTTGTGTCAATGAACAACAACTTTGCAACGTAATCTATAGTACACAATGTGCCGCAAGGTTTGTCAGTTTAATAGCTAGCCTCTGACCAGCATTACGTGTTCACCAGTTTGGACACTTTATATTGTGATGCCAGATCAATTGTGCCGCAAAGTTACTGCACCAGACCTTGAGATAAACCGTTACTATTAGGCTTTGAATCCGCCAGTATATGTAAGTTTTAAGCCTCAGCCTGGATATTTTTGGGCTTTTTTACTTTCCCCGACCGACAGACCGACAGACCGACCAGGGACGTAGCCAGACTTCCAATTTAGAGGAGGCAAAACCAGCCCCGAAGGCTCCTAGGGGGGTCTGGGAGTTTGCTCCCCCATAAGATTTTGAAGAATGGTATTTCTCGCGATCGCGTTTTGAGGGCATTTTCAATCCTTTCGGGTCCTAAAATACAGAGTTTTTTACTTCTGGCGCAAATAAATGCCTCCTCTGCCTGAATGCTGCCTACACCCCTGCTGACTCAACTTCAGCCAGCCCTAACGACGAGGAATGGTAAAAAGTAGGGGATGGCCTAACATTCCTAAACTCCTCCAACAAGGCGCAATTTCCCATCATCCGTTCTACCTAGCTGTTGGGTATTCTGATACAGTTTGCTCTTTCCCTGTGTTATAAGGTCTTCCTTGAACCTTTTCTTCCACATACGCGGTAATACATCGCAAACATTAATTGCAAACAATGTGTGAGCGTGGTTGGCTCATTCGGTAAGATCTCTGACTTCCAACCAGAAGGTCCCGGTTTAAATAACGAGTTCAATACCCGGCCTTGTTGAGGATTGTATTTGTGTGATCTTCTTTCGACACACCGTCCGTGGACAGGGACGTTAAGCCGTTGGTCTAGTCTCTCGACGTTCTATCGGGGAACTTAAAAGAATCCACGCACTTGTCGATAAAAGTAGGCTAATGCCGGTGTTGTGGTCTGTCACCTTCTCTCTTACAAAGCGTCTGCTGTAAATGGGAAAACCTTTAGCAGTGTTCCTTTCCCTTCGGGGGAAAAGCAGAATACATCTCAAATCTCAGAATATAGAACATGTTCTGTGGTGGCATACTAGGTCGAATGTGAAAATTTAAAATAGGCTTTACTGACAAGACTGAAAACACGTATTGCACCTAGAGTAGTTTTACACAGTAATAGACACCCTTGAAAACGTACACTAAAATATGTATAAAACTGCTAATATTATTGTCCCTGATAAAAGGGCATATATATAAATTCAACAGTTTGAAAGATGAAAAACCGTTATTTGTCTAGGGTAGTAGTAGTAATAATAGTAATAACTTTGTTAAAAATACATATTACGGTTAACTATACCTGAATTGCATATCCGTATTAAAAATTATTTATTACACATTGTATTACATAGGTAGTCGGTTCAGCATATTAAAAAATCATAGCATCAGCAGGAAGCCTGACTGAGTCAAGGTCAGTACACGATTGTATTACAAAGTTAGAGAAAGAATACAAAGTCGCAGTAGGATCTAAACCTACAGGAAAACATTATTTGATAGTAAAAGTGGGAAACAAAAGACGTCCTTGACAACAAAGACATTGTTTAACAGACCAAGTTACAACAAGGGGGCAGGGGTCGAGGGAATTATTTAAAAGTTGGTTGGTTCAAGGTACAGGCTTTCGGCGAGTTTATCAGAGAAGAGGACAAAACAAATAATTTTGCGGGGCACATTTTTAGGAGGCTGTGTGGGGTGAGTACACGGCAACCACCGTCTTTGGAGCTGTTCTAGTTGTTATTTTTTTAGTGCGGGTTGGGAATGGGCAGGGAGCAGTTTTGTGCCAGAATGCGAAATATAATGGCAAATCTCTAAATGCGTTGCATATTTCTCTATTAAAATCGTCATTGGATGACCTGGGGCTAGACTTTGTAAACTTATCGATGCAATGCAACGCAATGCAATACGATGCAATGCAATACAATACAATGCAATGCAATACAACGCAATATCCTTTATTTAAAGAGGGTGACAATAATTAGATACATGTATTCTCTCTTGCGGACCTCTATACCTAAGAATAAAACTATCAATACAATTTCGAAAGATACAAACCGAAATTAAATTTATATTACAACATGATAAATGATAAAACGTTGTAAAATCGACCACAACTGGAACTTTAAACTTTACTCTACTGTCTTAGCATAAAATACATCTAACCTATGTTGAGAAGTTAAATTACTACAATAAAGTCCGTGAAAGTGAATGTTTCTTTAATTTCAAACTCATTCTGGAGAAGGTTCCATTCTTTAATTGTCGAATAGAAGAAGGTTCTAAGAAGGTTTGAGTGATTGATTTGCTGTCTCGGGCTATTGATCATTATCCGCCTGCTAGGAAATGGATAATGCCTCCTCTACATAGCCAATAGCGTTTCCTAGTATGATAATAGGTCTTCCTTATTGGGCAGAGCCAATGATAGATTCCAGGGTGTTTTTCCCTCGGGGTGACACTCCTAAATAAATTGACTAAAGCAGCTTCAAAACACTTCTCATTGATAAATGTTTACCTACTAAACTGAGATAAAGACACTATAGAGTTCTTAAAATGCAAGAAATGTTCACGCAAAGAGTTACTCTCAGTGATGTTGTATTACATTACATTACATTACACAACAACACATCCTCGGAGACCCAGGGACAATCCATCGGGTAAGGGAAGAGGAAATTTCGAAGCCGGCAAAAAGTCAGGAGACTTTTATCCTCGGACTACCAAGCCCTTTTCTATATCATATTCTACCAGAGGGAGGGGTAATTTGGACCCCCCCCCCAAGATTTTCAAATCTATTGAATGTTTTGTTTTGAAACTTGACATGGGAATGGGTGGTGTGTACCTGTTAATTTAAGTATGGTCACGTGACCATTAATTGGTTGCTATGGTTACTATAAGCAGACATAATGACGCCATTTTGTAAACTCTTAAAAATGTTCAAAAATGAGTACCCTAAAACAACTTGAAAATAACGTCAAAATATGTCCTTTAGCTCACAATAATATCGGGTTGCTCAAACGTTTGTGAAGTTAGAAGTAAAATTATTTGAAAAAAATTATCAATAATTTTAAATAATTTGGGATTATTTTTAGAAAAATTGAATAGGCCCAATAATTTCGAAATAGCGTCAGAAAATGTATTGTTCATCAAAGAGGTGTTGCTAAAACGTTTGGGGGGAAAAAAGTTTGGGAAAAGTAATAAAAACTGCAGAAAAATGTCATTTTTGTGAGAAAATTGAAAAAATATCAAATTTTGGGAATATTTTTAGAAAAATTGGATAGGCCCAGTAATTTCGAAATAACGTCAGAAAATATATTTTATATCGAAGAACAGTTGGTAAAACGTTCGAGAGTAAAAACTAAAAACTTTTGTAGAAAAGCAATACAAACTACAGAAAAGAGTCATTTGTGTGAAAACTTTGAAAACATATATCAAATTTTGGGATATTTTTAGAAAAATTGGATATGCCCAACAACTTCGAAATAACGTTAGAAAATGTCTTTTTTTATCAAGGAATAGTTTTGAGAAAAGTAAAAACAAATATTGGGGGGGGGGGGGTGTCATTTGAACCCCCTTGGTAGTTCGAGGGTTAAATAAATCTCAGTGAATAGTTGCTTTTAAAATATTTGTCACGATGCTTCGCAATTCGGTTAATAATCTGTCACTACTCATCTCCATTTCAAAGAAAAATTAACTAAAATTGTTCAGCATTGATACATCTTAAAACTCTTTTCTAGCTAACTCCCTTAACGGCGCCTAGCTGTTTTCCGAGGAACAACTGGAAGATGAGAGATCACGAACTGACGAGGGTCACACAGGTACTCCACTTTTGTACTATTGTATGTCTGTTTCCTTTTAACGGTATATTCCGCCATCTTGAACATGGGACAAGCTTGAGAACAAGTACAGCAAAATGGGAATTTATCAACTTTAATCTGATGTAACTCCACTCAATTTCTTTGGATGGGTAAATGATAATTTCTTTAAGTATAGATACTTGTTGAAAGGAGAACTGTAACCACAGTTATCTTGAATTCTAAATTCTATGCAAATCTTTGTTGTTGATGGAGTTGAAATCCGAGACGCCAATAAACGAATTAGGTGAAATTTAAAATTCCCTGTAACTACCGATCCTTTACGTATACAAAACAACTGATGCTTAGCCCAAATCATGCCAGTGCCAGTAACTATTTAGACGAAGGTTCCATTTTGCTGTCCGATTGTTGGCAAAGGAGATAATAAAACTCAAAGTTGATAAAGTTCCCATACGTTTGCTGTAATTGTTGTCAAGTTTGCGCCATTTTCGAGATGGCGGAAGATACCGTGGAAAGGTTTATTCTCCAAGATTTGCAAAGGAAAAAACATGTTGTCGTAGTAATTTCAGTGAACGATGTGCCAATGTTCTGCTATCTTTGCGCAAAACGCGAGTTGCTTTCAAATACGAGAGCATCGTCTACCGGTACAATAGCAAATCCTGCACTGAGGCTGCAATATGTAATTGTCCCTTGCTCCGGGGATCTAACGTATTCGGTATACGACCTTGTACTCCCTGTAGGAGCGCAAACATTTCAAGTATAACACAAACTTCGTGTAAGACAAATCCCTGAATTTCAATATCGATTTCTTGCAGGTGCTTACGGGATTTCTGGTGATTCTTCTGTCACTATGTACCTTTGCTGTCAGTGGCACAATGTCAGGTGAGAACTATTTCTCTCCCAACTACTACTACTACTACTACTACAAATACTATTACTACTACTACTACTACTACTACCACTACCAATACCACTACTACTATTACTACTACTACTAATACTACTACTACTACTACTACCACTGCTACCACTACTACTACTACTACTACTACTACTACTATTATTACTCTTACTGCTACCAGGGGCGGATCCAGAAATGTGAGAAAGGGGGGCCCCAGTTCGAAAAGGGAGTGTTGAAGGGAGCGTCCTTTGCGCGAACGCCGAAGGCGTGAGCGAATTATAGGGGGTCCGGGGGCATGCTCCCCCGGGAAAATTTTGAAATTTGCATTTCTGAAATCGATAGAAACGCACTATAATTTCAAAACATGGTATAATTGGCCCTCCAGTACAAGCACTTGAAACTGTCACTGAGGAGGACACCCTAAGTAAAATGTATTGTTCCAGATTGATTACAAGTTGGCTTTGTTGATGACTGTTATGTTACCCATTGTAAATCATGCTGTCCAAACTCAGTGGAAAACACAATACAACATCAACATTTTGCATATCGGCGCTAAAATGTTTTTTAGTGCCGCAAAAAAAGGGGGGGCCCGGGCCCCCTGGGCCCCTCCCCTAAATCCGCCACTGTGTGTCTGTGTTTAACTTTTTCTCTTTTCTTTCGCGTCTGTGTCTAATTTTCTGTGTAACTGTGTCAGTGTGTGTGTGTCGAAAATCTCGCTGTGTGTCTGCATGCATCTCTCTTCTCTTACTCAAGCTTGGTTTTATCACAAGCTAACCAACAGTTATCTATAACCTGTAGTGTCGTTACCAAAGGGACTAATAGATCGACCCTCGCACGATCTCAAGCCTGGATTTCAGCGAACCCTCTCGAAACAATGCCCCTCAAAACCCAGTATCATCAACTGCGCGATCTTGGCGTGACGGCAGACTTGTTGCACAGCGCAATCCTCAGGGAATGTTCCTCGAGTGGCAGCTGTCCTTCAAAAGGTCCTTAGCGGGGAGGCAATACGAACTGTTGTCATTGGGGGCTCCAACAGTGCTGGTGGCGGGATGAAGAACAGGAACAATCTGTTTTATAGGGCCTTTGTGAGCTGGTGGAACCACGTGATCAAACCAAAGACCGGAAGTGTAATGAAACTGAGTGTGCTGGCACTTGTAGGAACCGGAAGTGATTACTTCAGCTTCTGTCTAAGAAACTACATCCACTGTGCATTTTTTTAAATTTATATTTTATCTATTTCAGGGGTATATATCCAACGAATATATACTGATCCCTGAGACAGAGGCGGAAAAGGGAACACCAGTTCGTAAACAGTACCTGGGAGGTGCTGTTGATTGTCCTGACATTGTTATAGTCGAACTTTCTGTCAATGATTATGGGGCGCGCGATGGCGCAACGGCCAAGCCTTTAGAACAGTTAACCCGCGTTCTCCTTGCCTTCAAATCCAGCTGTTTTTTTTATGTAAACCTTGTTGATAACATTACAAAAGATGAGTTAACCAATACTATTATTAATCCGCTGTGTCTCAACATGGAGGACCTGGGGCAGAGCACAATCGCAAAGCATTATGGGATAACTTCATTCAGTTGGCGAGATATTGTGTGTCCGCTGACCAGTGGTAAACGCATCATTCAAATTAAACCAGGAATGCTGAGCAAGGACTGGGCACATATTGGAAAGACAAGCCACGCGCAAATCGCTTATATGATGATTCATTTCTTCCAGCCATCTTCCTAAATTCTTCAGAGCTGCTACATGACCCTGAATGCTGGACACATACAAGGATGTAGTATCACAGACCATGAAGATACGACAACTTCAAAATCGTGGTTTCCATTTTCTCAGGCCTGACCATAAATTTGCATATATATTCCTTCATCTTACGTCTGATCGCTCTGATGCATTTGGTGGTTGGAAGACCAGAACTGTCAATAGCTTGTTGAAGGTCAGTGTTTGGATTTCTTGTGATGGCTACAAGTCCTGCAACTGCACCGTCAATCGTAATAATACAAACAAACTCCTGCACCGAGGTGCCCGAAGATTTTAAAAGAAGTCTAGTCACAAATCTCGCCAGCCATCAAGTGCTACGCTAACTTATCCGATATCTTCTAATGGGGAAACTAAAGTTGATACTACACCATTTGTCCCAAGAAAGAGTTCAGACGAAACTCCGCATGTCGTCGGGGCCACTCCTTTTAAAACCCTCGGCGTAATTCTAAGGTCTTCAACAAAAGGCACACGGGCAAACATTTGGCTTGATGAAGACCGAAAGGAGGCCACTGTTATTGATACGTGCATCAAGAGCGCGCATTTACTGCAGACGCGTCTTTATTGGATCGCTAAAGACGTCACTCCGGGCGAACATACCGTCACGGTTCTAACGTTGAATGACGGAGAATTCCATGTAGCTGGATTCGTGGTGGCTCCTGGGAAGTTTCCTGGTTACCCTTACTACAGACCTTTTGATGGGATTGGGAAAACATGGAAACCACAATGATACATCTGTAAACTCAGACTTGAAAAGCATTTTCACGACTGATTACAGGCACCGAACACAGCTCAATGACTGTTCGCTGTTGCTCTTACTTTCGATCAAAAAACACTTTTCTCAACCTGACCTTTCAACTAATAGTAACTGGAAACCTAGGGGTTCATTACAACTTGTTCTCATACTAATGTTGTAAATAAGTATTTTTTGAAGGTTCAGAGTTCCAGAAGCAAATCATT
>JAOBYG010674371.1:0-14389 GCA_025403545.1 Epizoanthus stellaris | reverse complement strand
CCTGATGAGTGAGGACTTCGGTCCTCACGAAACAGTTCTGTAGAGTAAAACATGATTCAACCAAGAAACTAAAGTATCCGTACATTTATTATTATTGCTCTACAGCATTGTATTGAGCACTGTATGACAGAATTCATCGAAACATCCATTTATTTATATATATATATATGTATATATAGTTTTGTTATAATTATTACTTGTCTGGTATAAAGATTTGCCTAAGTTGTATACTCTGTTTTGTAGTATGATTAAATACATGTATGTTGTTGAGCATATTTAAATCAGGTATACGATCATCATCAGCATGTCATAGTTGACCTCTCTGGTGATCAAATATATTGTTATTATTGTTGTTGTTGCTGCTGCTGCTGCAGCTACTACTGCTGATGTTGTTGCTGTTGTTGTGAGTCAGCCAATCAAGAGTCCTCATTAGTTACACTGACTTAATTAAAATTAATTATTCATTCAGTTCAAATTGTGCAACTAACATACACAGTTCTGCTTGGATGACCTCCAACTACATTATTCAAAAAATATAACTGGCATGGCCATGGTTTAATTATGGCATAATCAGTGATCTTTGCAACTCAACTGTTGATAGAAAATTTTATAATTATTTAAACTAGATTATTTTAATTAGTGTTGAACATTAAAACATTTATTGTAAATTCTGTTAAAATCTAAGTTTTATTTTTGCAACTATTTCAGAAAGGACAGGACTATGGTGGACCTCGAAAAGAGTTTTTTGTGCTGGTACTAAGAGCAATCAAGGCTAAATACTTTGCAACAGAAAGGCAATTGGAGTTAACTGGCCAATTCCATGTCAATGCATGTGATTACCGGATGATTGGCATTATCATGAGTAAGTCCTAGGTCAGATATCCTATTTATTTAGACTGGTTTTTTTTGGGCTTCCTGGGATAGGGGGATTGAGGCAAGTTATAATCTACCCCCCTCCCCTTACGCCCTCACCCCCTCTGTTTCTCCTGCACTATACATGTAAATGGTACAGATGTGAAACTGATACCAGAAATTTAAGGCATCATGATACAAATCTTATTGTATTAAATTAGAAATGGCAGCTGTGACGTAATGGCTGCTGTGTTGGATTTTTCTGCCAAGACAGAAAGTTGTAACAAATTTTTTATTAGCTCCAAGTTTGCTAAAATAAAAACTTCACAAAGCAATAAAAACATAAAACAAAATATTTATAGATTGAAATTAGCAGACCATTGTTGTTGCAGAATGTGGCTGTCATGGCAACAGTTTGATAAGTGATCATGAACATGTTGACTATGTCAAATTCATTCCAAATACATTCTGGAAAAAGGCACAAAACTATACCAGTGGACATTGAGCCATTCTGGTGCAATAAGATATTAAAGTTGAAGGTGCATCAATATTTACTATTGCACTATGTCTACCTTGTTTTGGAATATTATAAACTTTGTTACAGTACATTGTAACCAACCAATTACACTTAAGAAACACTGTTTCTACATGTAGGTCTGAGCATGCTTCAAAATGGGCCGCTACCTCAGTTTCTGGAGGAAAACCTTCTCGAGGCAATCTTTGTTGAGGAACAGACATCGCCTTGCCTGGAAAAGATGCGCGAAGGTCTCAGCGAGCTGGGAATTTATCAGGTATCTCTTCTGTTTGAAATGATTAATCATCAATCTACAATTCTATTTGTTGTAGTTGCTCGGTTTTACCCAGTTAATTAACCCAGGGTAAAATAAACTGTTAAATTTGAAGGCTGTAATTGGCAAATATATTCATGCATATAAACATAACGTTTCTGTATTTACTGTCAGGCCAAGACATTGTGCAATTTCATGCTGGGTAAAATTTTGCAATCACCCTTGATGAGAAAGAAATTTTTACCCATTGTTGATTTTGTTCAATTAAGGCCACTAATTAAACAGCACTTCTCTTTTGATGTTGGTAGTTCTGTCATGACCTCTCATCAACCCCAACAAGCACTTTTATTATTAAGGAAATTAAGAAACCGAAAAAGAAGAGCATAAAATGCCCAACTTCAGAAACACGCATGAATTCATTTTCTGATTTCTTCATTTCAACTGATTCTATTGTCTTCTGTTCTTTATATTCAGATAGCAAAACATATGCCCACATTTCTACACCTACTACGAAAAAATCCAGCAAATGCATTGAGTATGAAAAGACTGGTGAACCTCCTTGAACCCGATTTTTCTGAGCCTGGCAGTAACAAAAGAAAGCATGAAGGAGATGTGTATGGTGCCTTGCTAAAATACATGCGAGAAGCTGCACGTATGTATATAAATAGCTATAGTATCAGCTGAGGATGCTTGACTCTAATTTCTCCTTATAAGTTAGGGAGTAAAACTGTAGTCACTATTCTGCATCTTTTCAGATTAATTAGATGTATTTACTGTCCCAAAAAACCCATTCACAGTGTTTTTTTTAAACTGTTTTATTGTCATACTCTACCGATAAGCTTATCTAGGATTCAAGCCAAGAGAAAAGGAAATTCTGGATAACCTGACAATTAAAAAAAATGTTTTTTTGGGGGGGGACGATATATTTTTTTATATTCAAATTTACTGCCGCTTATTTAGCAGTTCTACCCCCCTCACTCGATAAATTAAGATGACACGTCCGCTGGTTTTTGAGAGCTGACGGCAAAGAAATTTAGGCCAAATTTTAAAAACAGAGTTGTCTCGTACCCCCGCTCGCCTCATTTTTTCCCACTGCCTCGCTCTCCTTTTTTGATATTTTTTCCCTTTTTATATTCACGAACAATTCCTGACGATATTTATCGAAAGCCCCCAATTCTGCTTTAAAATAAATAGTTACGAAGATTTTATGTATTACCCGTGGATGTCGTATGGCATCACAGATGCCATATTATTATACATTATAGTGAAACAATACTGAACCAGACCAGCCAAATGTACTAGTGATTATGGTACATGAAACTGTGGAAGAAAGGAAGCTAAATATATTGCACATATCGAATTAAACAACTCAAATAGTTGTATGCCATCTTCACTATATAAGTAATGCTTTTTGCAAACTTGTACATTCAAGAACTAACTATTAAACTTTGGTGTTAATGTTCCATCAGGTGGAAACAGAAATGACGGTTCTATTACCTTGGGGAGCATTCTGCAGTTCGTGACTGGCACCAGCGAAGAACCTGTCCTTGGCTTTGCAATGAAGCCAAGTATTGTATTTATTGATGTTGATTCTAGACTTGGGTTCTTTCCGAAGGCAAACACATGCATAAATTGCATGTACCTTCCTAGACAATCCTACCAGATACCCTTGCCGTTGGAGAAAGAACTCTTTCATTTTTATGATTACGCTTTTTCCAATTTCTGCTTTTCAAATATATAGCACGGTACTTTCAGACGCTTAAGCTGCGAAGGGCACAATTAGCTGGGTTATTATTACTATTGTTAGTTATTGACTCAGTTAATACTCAACCGCCTTTTGCAAGGAATGGTTTAACTTCAGCATCCATTCCAAAAACGTGATGCGTGGTAGCATGAGTTGAAAGAAATGCGCAGTGGAATTTTCATTCATGATCTAAGTCGCGGTATTGGTACTACTACACAACTTTCTATAATATCAGTGACAGTGTGATTTGTATTATTCGAGTTTTGTTAATAGAGGATATTTGGCATATCTTGGGCTTAGATCATTTGTGACTGTACTGTAGGTTTATTTTTAAACTTGCGTCGTGTGTACGGAATCAGTGAATGCCAGTGCTTTAACGCCAAGTTGAGCCGCGCTGAGTTGTTTGATCGAACGAGTTCTAGCCGTTTCGGATACAACAAAATATCGGAGTTAGTTGCTGACATATTTTGTAAATATGACTTTCCTCGGTATAGGTAGAATCAACATGATCGTACCTAACCTAGTTTGCAGACAAAGTTATCTTACATACCAAAACTCCGTTGCTACACGACCAAATACAAGTGAGTGCATGTCCTTTCAAAAATGGCATAGAACATACGGACTGCACAGATCAGTTTCACAGAGAGTACGAGCTATAAAGTAAAACACTTACCTTCCCAAAGCCATCGCTATACATTATTCTTTCTTCAAGAACCTCTCATATCTTCGGGGAAATGTCCAGATTTCTGAAAATCTACACGATTTATAGACGATTTCCCGCAACTCCAATATCCAAATAATAAGAATACCTCGGAAAAAGTGCCCCCGGAATAAACCGAAACGTAGATTCCTATTGGCCTAAAGACAATGGCTATTCTGACACGAATTTAACGAGACTTCTGAGATATGATCCGCCGCTCTACGCGGGAGCGCTTAAAGTAAATGTCCGCACTGAATGTGCCGTGATAAAGAATCGTTAACGGTACACTGTAGTGAAACGTTGTTGTAAGGAGAATGGTTGCTAAGGAGAATTGATTCCTCGTTTATGCAGCTTTTTCTTCTTACTCCACCAAAAATATTTCTTGGGACATTGGGCAAAATTTGACATGGCGGTTGATGACATCATTGTGAAGTGTTTCTTAAAAAAAACTATTGCAGACTAGACCTGGATCAGTAGAGACCTTAGCAACCTGCGTGCTGCTTGTTTTACTTCAGTGCCCCTTCACTGAAAGGGCAAGACAGATGTGAAATGACATCGTGTTTATTCCTTTATCTTATTTTACGTATCGAAGTGATCAATGATATAAATTATATTGTTGGATTACAAATTATTCCCAAGGTATTTTAAAGGCGTTAAAAGTGTGAGTTTGTGTGTGTTCTCTTTTACAGTAGGAGCGTACGACGAGAACCTTTTCCTTGACTAATATTTATATATAAATTATATATTTTAATTAATATTAATATATAATATATAAATTTATATTAATTTGGCTTACTTTGCCAGGGAATACAAAAGTTTGAAGACTTTCCGACCACCCAAAATATATTGGAAAAATGTAACTTATTCTGTTTATTGAAATGAAACACATTCGTGACCACTAAAATTCAAACTATTAAACGCTAAATAACGACTCAGAACTATTGCCCACAGAATAAAAAACACAATTTCACAAAAATCAGTTCCAACTTCCAAGAATAAATTCACTAAGTCGTTTTACCATGGACTTGTTATTTATACAACCACTGCTGCATGTTCACGAGAAGTACATGCTCCACGTTACGTTTGAGTTGTGTTGCTATTAAATGGTACACTTTTCTTTGTGTACTGTTTGGATTGTTGATTTGGTAATTGATACTGGTCGTGACAAGGACGTTTATATTCCACGTTACATTTGAGATTTGTTACTAAATGGCATATTGTGTGTGTACTGTTTGGATTGATGTTCATGACTAGTTCGTGTTCCATGTTACGCTGTTTCGGTACTTCTATAGATACTCCCTTTCAACCCTGGCTTTGTGTTACGAGTGTCTTATATGAGTTCCTTTTTGCTTGTTTTTCTGATGGGGAGTAGGATAGGGAGTTGCTTCTTTCACATAAAAAGTCGAGAATGGTATTAAAGTCACCCACGGGTTCGAATTTGCATGTCAGTCACTACGCGAGGTAGTTTGTCATTATTAAGTTCAATGATCTGGTATCAAAATTTGATGGATGTTCTGACGCAAGTCCCTGTCTATACTGAAACTGCGGCGTGCCAACATGTTTGTCTATTGTAAGTATTCTTATCAAGCAGTACCTACTTGGCTACTATGTAATGTGAACCGGTTGAGTTGATGGCATTTAACTAATGAAAACTGTTGATGGAAATAAAGTTCACTTTGTTCAAAGATATGTGATATTTTCTGCCCATTAGGTGACTATTTGAAGCATTTCATTGGTTCACTTGGCAGTCTGTTCGTTCAGTTCCGCTGTCTGATACCAAGCAGTTCAATTACTTCGGTCAACATTGTAACTTGTACTTTGTAGTCTAAAGCTAAATCCGGGAAGTTTTACTAAGTTTATAAACAGGCGTTTAATAGCTATAGCTAAAGAAAAAATTGTTGTTTGCACTGCACAGCCACTTCATGAGTTCGTACCTGGTACAGGCAATGTTCTTTCAACTAATGCAACTGTTTTTAAGTACAAGTCAATCCCATAATTTTCACTTTGTTGAAGTGGATTAATTTCTGCCACAAGCAAATCGGACGTTTGCTGATCCAACGAAGCAACAGCTGGTATCTCGACAAGCTCCCCACCAGATTGTAGTGGCCCATCGTACTCGTCATCAGGTAACGGTCCCACCCAATCTATACCATATCCCTGAAAATCTTCCTGTTGACGCAAAAAAGAGCAACAAATGAGGAAGCAATTAGACTTGCCAATAAAAGACAATAGTGATTCAGTGTTCTGAAAAAAGTGGTAAGTTAATTTAAATGAAGCCATGGCGTACCCCAAACATTTCTGCCGACACGGTAGCACATGATGTTGCAGTCTGTTGCATTCCCTGAATCCATAGCTGTCTCGGGGTTCTGCTATGAGCAGATGAAAGGCCGTGGTTGATCCATCCGTTGACAAAATCGTCGATCTGCGCATTCACACGGGGCAAGAATATGTAATGCAGGGAAAACATGTGCACTTCATTGCACACATCCAAGATTCCGTTGTCTTCCATATGATGGAAAAGTTGGTAAAAGGTTGCGTTCTTTTGATAGTAAAGATCACGCCATAAACGCTCAATTCGCTGGTTGTGGACACTTCGTCCAGCAATCATACTTCCCCTTCCAGGACCTCGTCTTGGATGGGTCAACATAAAGAGGGAGACGTCTACATTCTCCCCACCCTTGTCTGAACGTACTCGTGATGGCAATCCATACTGGTGAACTGCTTCGAGAAACAGAGATAAAACGGTTGAGGCACAGTTGTTTGCGGAACAGCGAAGAAATACCGGAATGCGAGAATATCCATCAATTCCGCCATGAATCACCATTCTCCATCTAAACAAGAAAATTATTGTCAAATTAGTGGAATAGAACGAACATTGACTGTTATATATAGTCTGTCGACTGTTTCTATGACAACTAATTTCATTGTTTTATCTACCGTGTAGGACTTTGTTTTCGCGGGAGTTTATTTTCGAGGTTTTTTGGCCAATTCGCGAAAAAAAGTTCCCGCCAATATAAAATCCTGTGCGTATTTCCATACATTTCTTTATATTATACTTGTAAAAATCAGGTCGTCCCAAATCGCAAAAAAATGTTCCCGCCAGACACAAAAATTTGCCCAGTCGCGAAAATAAATTCCCGCGAAACTAACGTCCTGCACGGTAATCAAATACTGTACAAAATATAATTTTCAATCAGTTGTAATTGTACGTCAATGCTAGTAGAAGTTATTAAATCGAACAGCAAATAAATCGACTCGTTAAATTCGTCTTTCTTAACATTGACTTGATAACTATTGGGTATACAACATTTTAGCGGGCCAAGTTATCGTATTATCTGATTTAAATTGGAATTGATTGCCCTTCGCTGAAATAAATAAATAAATAAACAATATCTATCTTGTATGCAATCTCGAATAAAACACACTGGGAAAAGTGGCCAATACTGCCACATTTGAAACATTTCGGAAATATTCACATTAAATAATGCTTATAAAATATTACGTTTTCAGGGTAGAAACCAGGACTGCAATTTTTGAAGCTTTCGTTTGTTGACAATATTTCAAGCGAGTACTAGAGCTGGTATGCAGAAACACGGATGAGAGGTGTTGGGGGGGGGGGGTAGAATGGTAGAAAAAGGATATTTATTATGCTTTTAGTTCAAAAATTTATCACAAATGGACATTTTGTCAAAGAAACAAAACAAGACAAAAAAGCCGTCCACAAATCTTGACCCTGGATACAAACATGCACTATCCTATATACACACTGAACGTCGATTTTGGTGCCTAGACTGGACGTTCGTAAGGGTTTTTTTTTTTAAGATTCTGCCTCAAAAGTTCTCAAAAAGTGATCTTATTTCCTCCCTTTTCTCAGGTATGTTCTTAACATTTGGGCTTCTTCAGCCTCGACGTTCTTATAAAAATGTTCTCTTTTTAATAAAAGAGAGTGTAATGGTTTAAAAGAGGAAAATAATCTACAAATGGATAGGGCACTCGTGTTGAAATTTGAGACGCAGATACTGTATACCGCACCCCCACCACCACCACGGTAGGTAGTAGATAGTAAAGTACACCCCCGATGTCCGCCATTATCCCCCCACCCTCTAAGATAAGCTGCTACGGGCTCGTACCTTATCAACTTGTGGTTACCATCGATGTGCCACAATGCATTGGGGCCGCTGACTGAGTACACACGTCGCTGTACAGTATTCA
The DNA here is from genome assembly GCA_025403545.1 of Epizoanthus stellaris. Classification (NCBI taxonomy): domain Eukaryota; kingdom Metazoa; phylum Cnidaria; class Anthozoa; order Zoantharia; family Epizoanthidae; genus Epizoanthus; species Epizoanthus stellaris. The sequence goes on along the minus strand of JAOBYG010674371.1, from coordinate 6,093 downwards.
TCCACCGGGAAACAGTTCCCTCTGGATCTTCTTTTTGCATCACTTGACGTACCCTAAGCTGCGGCACCCGATATCCTCTTGCACGAAGGTATCCTAACATCATCCTGTAACCACTTCTGGGATTATCTTTCATGATGTCCCGAATAAGTTCGCCAAGTTTCTCATAACTTATATCCGAAAAGGGTCTAGATGTGTTCATATCGTACTCTCTCATTCTGCGTCTGACAGTGCTGAGAGAAACACACAGCAGTCTACCAATGTCAGCCGCGTTAAACCCATTAGCGACAAAGTACTCCAATTGTTCCCGGGAAATCACGAACTTTGGCCTTCCACGATTTCCATTGTAGTATTGAGTCGATCGAAAGTTCGTCGACTGTTCGTCTTGTGACTCTAGATCACGGATTATTGTGGCAACTTGTCGTAGTTTTAGTATTATTCCGTTGTAAACAACACTGGAGAAACAAAGTGGAGACAAGCGAACTGCATGTTCATATAGCAGCTCTGACTTGTAACGCAGATAATCGAGAGTTGGCGAGGTTAAATTTCCAAATTCTACAACTCTTGTCAGCTCATTTTTCAACGTTATAGTACGTGTCAGAAGGAGCTCTGTAACTGTTGTTGCAGCCATTAAAAATAACTTGACACAAAAGGAAGACTTTTTTGCATTCCCGCCTTTTCTCATCACGATTCCTCATACTGCGCATGCGTCACCGAGCTCGACACAGGTCACGCGATGGACAGCGTGTTTGGAAAGCAAGTTTGCCTGTTTGAATTGAAGGATTGCATATTTGAAAGGAAGGTTTGAACATTCGAAATGAAGGATTGCATATTTGGATTGAAGGATTGCGTATCCGAACGGTAGAGAGCTCGCACAGAACATTCGAAATGAAGGATTGCATATTTGAAACGAACGATTGCATATTTGAAATGAAGATTTGAACATTCGAAATGAAGGTTTGAACATTTGAAATGATGAATTGCATATTCGAAATGAAGGATTGAATATTTGAAATGAAGGTTTGAACATTCGAAATGAAGGATTGTATATTCGAAATGAAGGATTGCATATTTAAAATGAATGATTGCATATTTGAAATGAAGGTTTGAACATTCGAAATGAAGAATTACATATTTGAAATGAAGGTTTGAACATTTGAAATGAAGAATTGCATATTTGAAATGAAGGTTTGAACATTTGAAATGAAGAATTGCATATTTGAAATGAAGGATTGCAAATTTGAAATGAAGGTTTGAATTTTGACACTAAAAACGCGGCATACATTAGGCTTGATATGACTGCACGTGAAAACGCAACAAGCTGACAACATTTCTGTCGTCGTCTTCCGAAACATCCGTGAAAATCCCCAGTTCCAAGGTTTCTGGATAAGCCGGATATAACGTGACCGTGAGAACAGAAATCGTCTTATTGAGTGTTCGGCCTCAAAACTACGTTAACTTCCAGTTCCTAGTATTCAAAATCCTTAATACGAAAAGCAATATCAAGCGAATGAGTGGTACACAAACCAAAACCAAACGGAGAGAAAGTAGAAATTTGCGAGGCGTCAACAGGCGTCCGCAGCGTTGGATCGTAAGGTCTCTGTTGAATCACGGATACGCGGTTCAGCCCTGCCTACCTGGAAAATGTGTTGTCAAACACGAGAAGAAAAACTCCTGGAGAGAGGACCTGGATTTCACCTTCGACTGGCTCGGTGTGAGAATTGTGCCGCGCCACAGGGAGCAGCGTCTGCAATCAACAGATAGCCCAAGGGTTGTTAGGTAAGTCAGTAATACAACTGAATAACATATTAGAAGCTGGCGAAAAACTGTTACTTACTACACACTTTTGTTTGTATAATGAACTGTTTAAAATAGACTTACAGTATGTACTTACCTTCTGTGTTTGATTAATTTTTAAACCTTTCACCCTCACGGCGAAAAACATAACAGATCAACTTTTAGTTGATCAATCCCATCATTTGGCCTACTCGCCGACGTAGAAAACCTAGTTTAAAAAAAAAAAAGTCTACCAGAGTTTACTTTTGAATAGCCTGCCCGCACACGCTTATTTTCCTTCGAAGAAAAATAAGCGTCTGCCGGCAGGCTAACTTTTGAACTTATATCTTTTCGTGCGATAGGTTTTTAATAACGCCTTTTTTTCTTTTATTGCACAAACTAAAAAATAGGGCAAATTTTAGCGAGTAGAAATTACTGCGGCAACTAATTTTAGCGATTCGCCAAACAATCGCTAAAATTGCGAACATTTGTACAAACTAACAACAATTTAAATGTTGTTAAAATTAAATGTTGATATTAGCACCGATCTAGTAATACCGGACTAGTGCCAAACAAGCATCTAGTAAGAGATACAAAAATCAAATCACACAAACTAGTATAATTTTGTGGAAGAAAAAAATGCTTAAAATTAAAATGATTAAGACAGCTCGTTTCATAGCCGAAACAAAAACAACAGCCAATGGATTGAATCTCTTTGAGACCCGTGTAAATTCTGTCTCATTCAGTAAAAAGTATTAGAAAAGTCAAGAGACAGCCTGGCTACACTTTGTGTTGTACCAGACAATTGTCTGACAGCAGGTGATTCTGTGGACAATAAAACCTCCTTTGTATTGCGGAGACAGCAAACCTCCCACCCACCCCCGGTATGTCCGGGAACAAGTCTTTAGTGCGCAAGCGCAGTGGTGTCTATGTTTGCTGTGTGTATGTATTATGACGAGTCAGTCGAGCTTTCCAGCCAATGTCGTGAGCTGCGGATCGTAGGGCTGGAATATCTATGAACGTTTGGCTGTTACCTTGACAAGAAGTCTCGCATTTTTGACGGTGGTTTGAAAGTTTAATAGCCCAGCTTCAAGACGGCAAGTGCAGGCGACTACGAAATGGCGGCCGCGCCGACCTCTTCGGACGCGTGTCTAAGCATTGTTCATAGTCTCATGTGCCATAGACAGGGAGCAGAAAGCGAACCGTTTGCCAAACGAGCAATTGAGTCGCTGGTTAAGAAGCTCAAAGAAAAGAGAGACGAGCTCGATTCGCTGATCACAGCCATTACAACTAACGGATCACATCCCAGTAAATGTGTTACAATACAACGGACACTCGACGGTCGCTTGCAAGTTGCAGGAAGGAAGGGATTCCCGCATGTGATATATGCGAGGATTTGGCGCTGGCCAGATCTGCACAAGAACGAACTAAAGCACGTGAAATACTGTCAGTTTGCGTTCGACTTGAAATGCGACAACGTGTGCGTAAATCCATACCACTACGAACGCGTCGTCTCACCCGGTAAGTGCCACAAAGTAGCGGGATTGAAATAATCGCCGCACGATATCTTTGCATTCGCGCACGAGAAAACGACCAGACCTGCATCAGCGCTTGTTGCGAAATGTTGTGTCTGGTATCGGTACACTTGCTATGTAAGCCGTCAGAGGCGAGACTATAGACTTTCTTGAGTGTTCGTTTGCCCGTCGCCTGTTTGCATGTGGCTGAGTTTATGAACTACCGTAATATTCATCTGATCAATGTTGTTTTCTTCTCGCCCGATACAGACATCACTGGCCTGGCGTTATCGAGAGGTGGGTATTTTGAAATGATCTTACTTAATTAGTCATTCACACATGTTATCGTTTCAATTTAAGCATGTTTAGATGAGAAGTTTTCTTAAACAATTTCAAACGTAATGTGTTTAAAATATAGAAGTTTTAAAGCGTCCTTTATTTATTTTGTGGATTCATGATGATTTCACGGAACTGATCTTTTATATAACATATTAAGTAAATTTCACTTAGCGTGTGCTGTAGACAGAATGTCTGTGGAAACCATAAGCTGACAACACGTGTTCAAAATAATCTACCTGTTATACACTTGGGTACTTTGTAAACGATCACATATATATATTATACTAGATTTGTTTGTTCTTTAAAATATTTGATATTTGTTCATGTATTTTGCATTTGAACAGTAGTCTGTGTTTCCAAGTATTGAACTTGTTATAACTGAAGTCATTAGCTGCACAAAGAGAAAAGCAATTAGGAAAAGACTAGAACGCTAAACAAGGAAATTCAATGGGGAGTCAAATCGACAAGTCACGAGATGCGAAAGGCTGGATTACATTTTTATTTCTTACATAAACATCAAGACTTGATGTTCACAATCAAACTAATTCTCGACACATAGAGATCTCATTAATTTCTTCAGTGTACATCTATTGACAGACTTTCCAATTTTCACGCTTTCACATTGCTTGCTGTTTTCGTGAGTCATTATTTGTTCTTTGCACTTGTTTTATTTATGTAAGACTTTCCTACAGAGCCGAAGTGATCGAACAGCAAGTTAGCAGATGTTTGATAAAGACATTTTCATTAACAATACTGGCACAATGGTACTTAAATTAAACCCATGTTAATTCCATAATTTCATTGCACTGAGTAGGAACCACACAATAATATCTTGGTTTGCCATGCCTTTACTGGTATTTATATAATTATTCATGTACAGTGTTTTTCAGTAATATTTTAACATGTTAGTTGCTTGCGATAATGTAACACTAGTTCCTACGTTCATGTGTAAAGACATCTACAAAATCAAACATACTACCTGTAGCTAGCTCGGGTGACTATGTCAACCAAGGCCTCCTAGACAAACTTTTACTGTAACAAGATTTAATATACAAATGGTCAGATTACAGTCCAAAAACCCATGTTAATTAAGTATGTTTTGTTATCATCAGTATTTCAAAATTCAAATTTGACTGTTATAACTCAGAAAATTGTTTAATTCATAGTAGTGGCCAGCATGCTTGGTACATATATAGTCACACTTGTAACCACACATTTTAAGCTTGGTACATGGTGATTGTGCTCACACCCTTTTTATGTGTTATGGCGTATGTTCCTTCATCAAGTACATTGTCCGTCATGGCCAATATCAGCTTGTCTATATATATGAGAAAGAAATTATTTCCACCTGCAGGCACAGGATGTGGAACCAGAGCATGTATGCTAATAAATAACTATTATAATTTCCATTTTATAACAGGAAGTCTTTTAAGATCAAGAACAGGGTCATTTGGTATTGCTTAATTCATTACTTTCAAGATGTTTTTGTTTCTAGTAATATCTAGTGTCATAAAAAATATTAAATAGTGTACTATATATTATCAAGAGACGACCACTAATAATTGAAGCCCACATAAACTTTAGTTCTTGGGAAGTATATATAGTGCTTAAAGAATTTTTTTTTTGTGTGCAAAATATTGCAAATTATAATTATATTTTGCAGCAGTCGTATAAGAATCAGTTATTTTATAAAATATAAAGAATTATTGTATTTCTTAGCTAAGCTTTTTCCTATTGTAAATGTAAACTTAGTAGAATTCTATTTTGTGTTGTATAGTACATGATTGTATAACTCATGAATTCTGAATAAATCATAACTGGATGTGAATTTAACTAGAAGTTCTTTGTTTGAACTAAAGTCTTTGTTTAATGAAGTTTTGGTGGAATGTTTTCTCCTGTTATCACTTCAATATCTTGCTTTCAGCCATTGGTCAAATTTATATTTGAAATGTATACATGTTATTGTTGCCAAAACAAAACAACATGCTAGACTAAGACAGCTAGCTTTTTAATTGTGACCATGAACTGAACAAGAAAGCAAGTGCATGACTGTACAAGTCTCCAAAATATCCTTTTGTTGTTAACATTACTGACGGTACATTGTCAGAGCTCTCAAGTCTCATGCCTTGAGTGTGAGACTCGCACATTTGGATGTCATCTCACGCTCTCATGCCGAGACATGTATTTCTCACGCAGTTCGAGTTTTCAGTCCCAAAAACTTGTATTTCTCACACATTCTTAGTTTTTGGTCCAAAACGATTTTTATAAATGGGCCTGTTCATCCTTTACATGGTATCCCAGAATGCGTCAGAATGCACCATTTGACGTCTGGATTTTCAAAATGTTCCAAGGGAGCATGCCCCCAGACCCCAGGGCCTCATTTTTGTACATGTAAATGTCAGGAGTGCTGAAAATTACTCTCCTGGGGTTTTCCAGGAGTGCAAATCGCACTCCTCATACATTTGCT
>JAOBYG010673261.1:0-14391 GCA_025403545.1 Epizoanthus stellaris | reverse complement strand
GTATCGAGTTTTGTTACCGCTGACCAGTACCAATGGAGCGGAAGAAAAACTACGGCTTTACATTTCTCATGTGGAAGGAAGCGCGGAGGTTTTGAGGATTTTTGTTGAAAGTTTGCCATCTGTGAAAACTTTGCTGTTGCTTCAAAGGGAGGTAAGTAACACCACATATGTACCAAAGTAAGTGAACGAAATCACGACAAATTATATGGCACTTGGAGTTATGCGCGCATACACCGCGTGATGTAAATTTTTGGTATGTTCGTGCGACGCTTTCTGTTTCATGCGAAGAGCAATTTTCGGAACGTCACTAACACTATTGACAGTGAGATGATAAATGGACAGATTTTCCAAGTATTTGATGAGTTTGTTATTGAGCCGAGTGGAGATGTTGGGGAAGGCTTCATTGATGGCGAGTTGTTGTGACACGTGGGTTGTTGTCAGAATTATAGATCAGTGGTCGGAGGCGTAGATGCCTTTCCTGTACTCGCGAGCTACTGAGCCCTTCACATTTGCATTTCTAGGTCGCATCCACGCACCGGAAAGCATGGACGGCGAGGGAGGAGACTTAATGAATATTTTGATGCCTGGGCAAGGAGCGGAAGATGACGGGAGGAGAGTTGAGGGCTCGGCGCACATTCCACCCACGGTGAGTTTCTTGATGAATACTGAACCCTCGGCTCGAGCTCTGCAGATCAAGATCGATACAATGACAGGGAAATTTGACAACCCCAGTGTCTTTTTGCTGTAACAAACTGCGCATGTCTTATGTTGTGTCAGTATAAATAAGTACTTTAACTTAGACTTTTATGCGATGAATATTAATGTACATGCTACTAATCGTAAATATGAATGACTCTACACGGTATCGGGTATGTTTAGTGAATTTCTGCTTTAATATAGACAAGTCGCGTGCGGCCGATTCCTTTTCGTTGCTTTCAACCCTGGCGTGAAGTTCGACTTCATATCGCATTTTGTAGCGTCAAATATATATAATTTGCGTTCTACATGATTGGCCAATTGTGAACAACATGTACACTATAAGGATAAACACAAGAATGGTCGCTTTTGTTGTCTTGTTGGAAGGCTGGTGTTATTTTGCTTGCTAATTTTATCAGCAGAGTTTGAATCAATAGCTGAAGTAATTAAGTTTACGTGTACTGTTAATTAATTTGTCAATTTGAAAATGTATGTGCATTGTCTTGCATCTTGCTGTTTCAGAGAAGTTAAATAGACGCAATTCACATTGATTTGTCTCATTGTTTTAGCTTGTACATCAATAATTATTGTTAGTCAACATACAAAGTCAAAAATACCTTGTTTTGACTACATTCACACAGCAAAGTAGATAAGCTGCTTGCAGTATTTGAGCATGTTCTAGACTGCCAACCCCCAGAGCCAGAGGGAGGAACTCACTCCATATTTTTGGGTGGGGATGTGCCGCCTGGCTCACAAATTTGTGACCCAGTTTTAGAGTAATGCTGAGCGCATTTTTGCTAGATTTTGATAGCCCGTTTTGGAGAGAGTTTGATTTTCCAGGGTCCAGTGGTACCAAATTTTCCAAGAATTGCTACCTTGTTTTGGAGTACTTGACCATTTTTGATCTGCTCACAGACTAATTCTGTAAATAAGTCATCTAACCATTGTTTCATGAATATATATCATTTTCTGATATTTGGTTCTAGAGTCTTAATAGTAGAATGCCACTTCTTTTGAAATGACTAATTTGAATTTTGCAGTCATAAACTGCCAAGAGAATAGAAACGTCTCTTATTATTTCATAGTTCCACTTCTACACTTGGGAAATTCATGACTGCCGACTCAAAATTAAAATTAGCATATTGTTTCTTGTATGAAATCTGTCATTTTGTTTGATTGATCTACTAACACTGTGATCAGTACTAAATTTGGCACAGGGTCACAGAGAAGTGGGAAATTTCACAAGAACTCACTGAAGTTGTTTTTTTTTAGTTTCATTGAATTTAGGTTTGAATGATTAATTCTCTGTATTTTTTATTGCAGAAGCAAACAATCAAACTGGTATGTTTTAATATTCTTTCAAGAGCTCACTCCGGTTCCATACATTTCACTCCCACATGTGCAATACAGTCATCTCATAAAGACACATGTTTATCCTTTGATGCCTTTCTTCAAACCACGATTACCAGTAATTTATAGATACCTCTCACATCTCTGCTAGCAGGGTAATTTAGTAATGGAAAATATTTTCAACTTAGTCACAATTTGCTAGTATGTTACTCTTGAGTCAGTTTCTTTCTTTATACTAGAATGAATACATTCACTCTCTTTCAAATTATTTGCCCTCTCTTGATATCTAAATTCCCTAGGCTCTTTGATCCCAGTTCATTATTAAATGGAGGCAGCTAAAACAACCAGTCATGTGTTGTAAATGTTGATCAAATATTTTATTTTGTTGAGTTGCCACAGAAAATAAAATAAAATTAAAAACTTGTAAGCGATAAGTTAACTCATTCCATTTGCATCGACCTCTGTTCTGTATTATAAAAAGAAATCCAAGCCTTGAATAAATATATTCTTGATTTAGTATAGAGTACATTTTATTGCCTTGTCTTCCCCGTTTTGGCAAAGAAGAGAAAATCTTGTGTGGAAAACATGTCCTTTAAATCTTGTGCACAATGCAATGTCCGTCATTTTTATTCCCTTCATGTATGTGCACCAGTCTAGTTCCAGATCCCCTCATTCATGAAATGTTCCAGGCCCATCCACCAACGCTAACATCGATTGATGACCAAAAAATATGGGAATACAAGAAAAATACACGTTTTTTACTCTCACAAGTAGGATTTGGAAAAATTTGTACTAGTGAGACAAAGAAATTGAAAATTGTGGAGAAAGTCAGTGCATTTAATTTGAAAAAAGCTTGAAATCTGCTGAAAAAATGAGAGGGAACTCAAGAAACCAGAGGGCAGTAGACAAAAATGAGAGGGCAGAACACCTGAGTCTCATTTGGCCGAGCTAGAACACTGAAGTGTGCTGGTTCTTTTGAGTCCCCTTTGCAAATAGCATTTCAGGAGACTAGACCAATGGCTTAACGTCCGTGTTCATGGATCGTGTCCATCATGGATGGTGTGGCCATAGAATGGCACACAAATACAACCCTCAGTCAGGCTGGGGGATTGAACCTGGGACCTTGTGGTTGGCAATCAGAGATCTTACTAGCTGAGCCAACCATGCTCTCACATACATGTACTGTAAAGTAGTGCATAGAGTGACTCCCTTGCCCTGGTGCTAGGACTCTACAGTTTTGACATTTTTGGTGTGTTTATCCACAGGACTACAGCCAAAGAAATCTAGAGTTCAGTGCTAGAATGCAGAGTCTTGGTCAGAATGCAAGCTTGCAACAAGGACTGCCACCGATTGCATCTCCTCAACAGCGGCCATCAAATTACAGTTCATATCAAGCACAGCAGTCATATCCACAAACTGTGGGGACTTCTCTCATGCAGCATGGTGAAATGTACCAACCACCGCAGCACTCTTCTTCGTATTTTAGTACTGGAAATTATCCCAGTTATGGAGGTGGATATCCCACGCAGGGCCCAAAACAGCAAATGATGTCTGGTAATGCAGGGTATCAGTCAAGCTTCCAGCAGGCCGATAGTTTCGGTAGTGGTGCCAGTCTACAGAACTTTGGTCAGTTTGATGCACCCCCAGTGTCGCCTTCTCAGCACAGACCAATGCTGAGTCCATCGGCAATGCTTTCAGGAATGGTACATTCAGGGGGGCCATACTCCTATGGCTCAGTTCCAAGGGCCTCTACAACTTCGTTATTGCCGCAGCAAATGCAAGTGTCAAGCTTTCAGGGAAACTTGCAGCATCCTCCAAGTTCGCCCATTTATTCCCAGATGCAGATGACTGGTCAAACTAGCATGTCTGTGGGTTCGGCTAGTTATCCTACGTATACAGGGCCAACAAGAACTCAATCATCACCAGTCCCACAGCCGATGCAGCTATCAAACGTTGCTGCTGCATATCCAGGGATGTCACCTCCATCACCAAAACAGATGCACCTCCCTGGCATATCAGGCGGCCACCCAGGCAGAACAATGTCATCACCTGTACTTCAACAGATGCAGCCAATGGGCTCACAGAATAACCTGCCACTCAGATCACCAGGTTCGTCAACGCAACTGTCAAGGCGGTCATCCACTTCACCTCTTTCCCATCAAAGTGTGTCACCACCTCCACTGACTGGTTTAGTGCAGAGATCCCCAACTCCACTACAGCCAATGTATCCTAGTAACGCAAGTAGCAAAACAGTATCCCAACAGTCACCCCCACAGCAATCTCATGCTCAGCTTTCCTTACAGAGTCCAACACAGCAACAACTACCTTGTATGTACAGTTGGGGCTCAGATATGCCTGCAACAGCACCGTTACCTAGTTCTACCCAACTGAGGCATATGCAACAGCAAATGAGTGATAGCATCTTTCAGAACGATGAGCTATCAGGGACAGTAAAATCAACACAAGCAAGACAAAAGAACACACGGTCAGTCATTCAACCCACTGGATTAGCTCAAGTGCCGGCATCTGTATCCCACAGTCCCACTGGTGCATCACCCGTATCTAAGAAGCATTCTCCTAGTATGGTGGCTCCAAACATGCCAAGCCCTCCAAAACTACCAAAAATAGACAACAGCCACAGTCCACCAAAACATGGTGACCACATTGTATCCAATGACATTGCAACTGCCACAGGTGAATCAGCTGTGAATGGAAGCCCCAAGGAACAAACAGAGAAGCCAAAAGCAGGCAAGAAAAGTCCTGTTAATACATTTACCAGTAGTAGTATGGCTCATGGTGATGCTGGAGCAGTTAGGTCAAAAGGAAGAATGGACACTGAACAGCAAGAAACCGTTCTGTTGAAAGATATCACACCCTCAGTGGCCAATGTTGCCAAGAAAACAGCTGACAAAACAATTACCTCAGAGCAGGAAAAAACAGGAGAAACTATGGTGAGTTATCAGCAGAAGAATGTCATTACTTCAAGATCTACTAATAGTAGAGAAGATATGAAATTAAAATTTGCAGAATTAAAATCTGTGAAAGAACATTTAACAGTTCATCCAGCAGTACACAAAGAGATTAACAATCATGCTGTTGAAAGCAAAGAATTGAGTAAAGTCAATTCTAAAGAGCATTCAATGGGTACTGAAGAGAAACAGGAAGCACAGCAACTCATGAGTGGTGAAAGGGAACAGAAGAAGAGCAAAGATGCTTCTCATTCTAAGACAGCTGATAAATTAGTGGCTCATGATGGAAAAAGTGCTGTTGATAAAACTGTTGTAAAACAAAATGTCGCTGCATCAGACAAGCAAGAAACAATGTGTTTCACCAGTGAAGCAAACACACCAAGTGAATTGGGCAGCACACCAGATGATGCTCATTGTCCAAAAGATGATAGAATGAAAGTTGTGGATGCAGAAAAACCACAGATGCAGGTCAAAGATGATCAACGAAAGCAAGATGAAACAAAAGCTGCAAAGCAACTAACTGAAGAAGCAGTTCAAGAATCTGATGTGCAGGAGATAAAAGAGATAAAAAATGAAGCTTCAGAAGAAGTTGAAAAATCAAGAGAGCTGTCTAGACAATCCAAGTCACAAAGTGACGAGAAAGTAGACGAGTCTTCACAAAGTTCTGAGAAATTAGAGAAGCCTTCAGCGGCAGCGGAGCAGGCACATGAACCATCTAAAATGACCAAGAAAACGAAGGACACATCAAAAATGTCTCAGAGTGTAAAGCAAGAGTTAGATGTTGCAAAGGAACTTCCAGATAAGACAGCCGATGATGTAAAGCAATCTTCCAACCAGTCTGAGCTGTCAATGACTGATGAGGGTCGTGCATCAAGCCCAGCACCAGCTACTGCTGATATTGGTACTGAAACAGCTCCGCAGACCAAGTTAACCAAGAGTGGCAGGGTACAGTCCGTGGTAGTAACGTCGGTGGCTGGTGGTACCAGCTCATTGTCAGGTACAAATGATGTACTGCTAAATTCTCCTTACTTTTCTCTACACATTTATTATAAAACAGGTTAGGGGAATTGAGTGGTTCATCTTTAAAATTTGCTGTTTCTGATCAGTTCCTTTATTCTCATTGCTAAACTACTGACTTTTGTATCGATATTGTAAGGAGAAGATAGCTGTTGATAATTGTCTTGGGCTGAAAGGGTTAATGAGTTCATACTTTATTTCTACCTGTAGTTAACATTAATCTTGGCAACTTTGACAGGATCTAGGACTACTAATTATTTGCGGTTTATAAGTATAAATAGAGAACAGTTATTTTATAAAGTAATGATAGCAATATCCCATTTCTTTTGAAAACTTTCCTAAGCCTGAGAGGCGAAAGCAATGTAATTTTCTTGATGTTACATTTTTCTTTCAGTAGAGACAAGAACACTTGGAAATTTGGGGATATTTCATTGTAATTACATCTATGAATGTGAAATTTGGCAACTATAATAATGTGGTTTAAAGTGATATCTATTTTTCCTTTCTGAATGAAACTGTATATGAGTTCATCTGGTGTTAGACCAAGTTTCAAATTATTGAATTTATACCAGTTGCAAAAACATAGCCAAAACTTAGTTGCATAGGGACAATCTATGAACATAAGTTTTATGTTGTGTGTTTTGTTCGGGCAAAGAGGGTAATCATGTTGTTGTATCACGTTGTTTTCATTTAATTGTAAAGTAATGAGTTTGTTGGAAATATGTTACATATATGTAGTATTGTATATTGGAACATTAATTTGATACATGTAGTTATTTGCTGTATGTGAAGATGGAAGAAAGGAAGTTGCAACATACATGTACGTGTACTCAGAAAAAAAACGTACCTTCTATATAAACCCAGTTAATGACCTAGCTCCCCAATGAGTCATCATAGCTCAGTGGGAGAGCATCTGCCCAGTGTCCGCAAGGCCATGGATTCAATTCCCGTTAGGGACCCTGAATTTTTTTCTGAGTATATGTACATGTATGTTGCAACTTCCTTTCCTGTGTCTATGTCGTCACATACAGCAAATAACTACATGGATCTTCACAACACTGGGACTCGTTGAACTAGCAGTTGGCAGGTCACAGTCCACGTACCATCTATATAAACCCAGTTAATAGCCTAGCTCCCCTATGAGTCCTCATAGCTCAGTGGGAGAGCGTCTGCCTGGTGTCTGGAAGGCCATGGATTCAATTCCCATTAGGGACTCAAAATGTTTTGCTGAGTATATGTATGTTGCAAGTTCCATTAATTCGATAGTTTTGTTTTGTCAGGTACAACTGCCATTACTGCTTCTGTCATTGCCAAAGGACAAGCTCAGGGCACGGGGCAACAGGTGCTCGTGGCCAAGACGCCGTCTGGTCAAATGTATCTTATTCAGGGCAATGTACTTATCCCAGTGCAGAATGTGCAAGTCCAACAAGAGAAGGGAAAGCATGGTGCAAAGGTGATCGTTGTAAACCCAGGAAAATCATCTGGCAGTAAAATTTCCAATGTTAAGACAACATCTACAACCAGCAAACCAATTACAAGCACAACAACTACCAATTATCAGAAAGCAAAACCTCCCATCAAGTTCAAGCCCAACATTCTCCTTCATTCCTCGGAAAGAAAGCCACAAGTTGCCAGCACACAAACACATAAACATGCAAAAAGTCCAGGACCAGTGGAGAGGTCAAGTGGCAAGGGAAGTGATGAGCAAAATAAGATTCCATTTCCAGTTTCTAATACCAGTAAAGAACATTTAAAAGAAAAAGTTGCAGGTAATTTAGATGCAAAAATTAAGGTGGCAGAGCAAGAATGGCAACTATCTGAAAATAGACAAAATGCAGCAGGCATCAAAGGATCTCAAACTTTGTCACCAAGTGGCAAGAAAATTGGTCGTCCTCTTGGAAGCAAAGATAAACAAAAACGCAAATCTTATTCACATCGAAAAGTTGTTAGTCCAACTGAAGTTGAATCACCCAGTTTAAAACGTTGCAAAGGAAGGCCACGGAAATCAGATAATGAAAACTCTTCTTCAACTCGGCCAACTGTTGGTACCAGTAAAAAGAGGCCATTTGGTCTCGATGTTCCAACTGTTGGATTTTCAAGTGATGTTAGCAAGAAAGCTAAATACTCCACTCCCCTGCCTTGCATTAAGATCATTTCAGTTCGCCCCAAGGGATGCACCCCAGGTGACCCTTGGTGTTGTTGTCTCTGTGGCAAACCGCCTCACCATGGATACCTGGGGGTGCTATTTGGGCCTTATAGAGCAAAACTGACATCTCAAGAAAGAAGAGATAGCACATCAAAAGCAAGCAAATCTCCAACATCCAAGCTGTTGTCCCCAACTGGTAAGGGCAAACAATCAAGTACAGATGGCGGTGAGGTAGGGGGAGGGAGTGAGGCAGATGCTGCCGTATTAGAACTGTGGGTACACAAGGACTGTGCCACTTGGTCGCATGGGGTGTATATGCAAGGGCGGAGTCTTGAGGGACTGGAACAGGCTGTGGAGAGTGCAACTCAGCATGTAAGTACCTGGAAGAACCTCGTATTGCAACTTCCAGTGTTCAGATCTATGTTGTCGCAAAATGTTGCTAAATGTACAATTAAAGCGACCTTTTGAAGACCCATTTGCACCCAAGATGCTTTGCGAACTTGTATAATAGCCCATGTCTAAGATACTTTCCAGTTACTGAGAGCAATAACATCAAATTGAGGCTAGGTGCAATAACTACACCAAATGTATGGAAACTTGACACCGATCCTTGATTTGACATTTTTGTTCGTGGGAATTGGAAGGTATCTTGTAAATGGGCTATTGAATTTCTTGGGGCCCAGTAAATTCAGGATGAAAAATTATATTTTGCCACATTGACTTCTAAGTGTTCCAAAATATTTTGCAATGTTATTCTGTTTTCTTACTCTAATAAATAAGAGTGTAAAACCTCACGTGGGCTGTGACAATAAAGACACACTCTAATGTTGATAAGATGGAAACAATAACAAATGCTTGCAAAGCATCATGGTTGCAAATAGAGTTTTAATCAATAGCATAACCTTTGATTAAAATGCCACAATAATGTTTTACTGAACTCAGTGCATACATTATGATAATTATTTTCAAACACTGAATTAGGTCTATGTTTGAGTCAACTGCTGAGCTACAGACCACACTAAAGTCAAACGTAATGGAATTAAGTCCAACACAATAATAATTTGACATTTGAACCGGGCCTTGGATATTCATTTTGGTGTCAGGGCAATGGGGCAGATATGTGTACCTTAAGTTTGACACCTTCAATTGCATCAGCCACAAACACAACAAATTAATGTGGTAACTTCTTGTTCCATCATCTGTTTGCAATTCATGTAAGATGAGGAAGAGAATTTGGTAGTTTATCATTAAAATATTTAGAAAAAATAACACAACACACTTCTACTTGTCAAGATATGCAAAGTGAATGGTCATGTTATGGGCTTTTGTTAACATGTTCAAATGTTAGGCTTGGTGAGAATTTCAGCACTTCAGTTGTAAGAAATAAGTAGTGCTCACCAAAAACCTTTTAATTAGTCTTCAAGAGATGCAAAACAGATGGTCATGTTATGAATTTTGTCAATGGATTCAAATGTACAAACTAATTTAGCTATTTTGCCCATTCTCCAGGCCCCAGTCGTTCAAAGAGTGAATAGCATTATCCAGTGGATAAATCCTTTTCCAGTGGATAAAATAAGCTAAATAGTTAACACTTATCTGCTGGATAAGGATTTATCTGCTGGATAGCACTATCCACTCTTTGAACAACTGGGGCCAGGCCATCGAGAAGATAATTTCTATCAACATGACTCAGTTCCACATATGCTTACAGTATTCATTGACATCCACCAGTAATAGGTGATGGTCCATATGCCAATTCTTCAAGCAGGGCTGTAGCCAGGATTTACGCACCTATCAGTGTAAACCCCTCCCTTGCATCTTGTCAGTGACGTCACTATGCCAGATCTTCGTAGTGGATTTGTTTGGTCAGTTCCATTAATTCATATTCAACTATTCCCATTTTTGCGTTTGAATAATTCGCAAAGCATCACTAGCTTTTAATATATTCAGTAATAATTAATGGAGCTGACCAAACAAATCCACTACGAATATCTGGCATAGTGATGTCACTGGACAGGATTAACGGTTAATTTATTCAGACGTCTCTCTCTCTCGGGGAGAAAAATATTTCAAAGCTGAGGAGAACATCTGTGTTTCAGGTTAACACGTAGGTAGAAACAAGAAAGAGGGTCTGGCAGTGAAGATTGAAACTAAAACAGAAACCAATTTAAATAATCGATTGTATTCATGAAGGACAAAATAGGTTAGATGCACCTTCAGTGGTAAAATGGGAGAAACTAGTAGTATGCAATGGAACAGAAGAAAACTAATTATACTTTACACTTTTTTAACAGTGCATACATGTATGTTGGCCCTCCACAGGCTGTGTGTGTGGGGGGGAGGGGTGGGGTTGTAGTGTTCCAAGAAATATTATTATTATGTGTTCACTAATACATGTACTATAATCTCATTTCCAATTAATGTCTGAAAGTCATAAATATTGGATTTAATATTTTCCCACACTCCAAATCTTTGAAGTGGAGTACAGTAGGTAGAACCCTCCCCTCCATATGGAATTTAAAATTTAAGATTGAAAAAGTAAAACATTTAAAGTTTTAGAATTTGTTTTATTGCTACAGTTGTTATATACCTAAAATGTTTTGAGATAAATAAGAAATGGATGAAGTAGCAGGCCCTTCCCTCTACACATCTTTGGAACTGTTGGACTGGTTCACACACTGAATTTGTGCAAATACAAAGTACCATATTTTATCATGTATAAGCTGCTGGGTTTTTCAGGTTTCAGATTAATTTTTCTTAGATTCAGAGGCACAAAGTTGGGGGTGCGGCTTGTACGTGAGATCTTTCAGTATGAAAATTTTTTCATCTTCCAAAAAGCCTTCAAAACTCTTCACAAAAACACATACAAAGTAAAGATTGGCTAATAAAAGAATACCATGGCCTCTGTTGTTGCTTTCTTGATCATTGGTAACAAAGTAATGAAATATCATTTAGGAAAGTCGTGTAACTGTCATTGCTAGAGCAATTGAGTATGGTGACAGAAATTGGGGTTACAACATTTATTTGAAGTTAAACACAATTAATTGTTTTGTTCTCAATGTTAGAGATGTTCACAATGCTCTGATGTTGGAGCGACGTTGGCTTGTTTCAAGAGGGGATGCAATCAGATTTTCCACTTTGCTTGTGCCAAAGAGTCAGGTATGGATATTGATGTCCTGCTATCAGCTGTGGTTTGTTGGTGTGCACATCTGAAAACTGGCCAACTGAGGTGATCTTGTCCCCAGATCTCGTTTCAGAATTTTTGAGGGGAAAATTGGGGAGAGGGGGAAGGAGGAAACTCAAGATCTGGCAAAAGTTGATTGCATGTGGGCCATGAATCAGGCCCCTGCACCAACTGTGTATGCCCAAGTTGCCATCATGTTCCCACAACAAGTACATGTACCTGATCTCTTTCCCAGATCTTGTTTTGGTTCCAAAATGAGATCTAGCAGGGTTCCCACGGTCATGGAAAGTCATGGAATTTGAAAATGCCTTTTCCAGGCCTGGAAAAGTCATGGAATGTAGGAAAATGGCCTTAGGTCATGGAATTTCAGAATTTTTGCCCAAACAGATTCTTGCTGTTTATATTTTAAAAACGGTTGTCAGAAAGAAAAAAAAATCTGGCTAAAATACCCAGGAAGAGGTGTGGTTATCAGGAGGGTTTTTGTCGGCGGTTATTATTTTTTACAATTTTTAAGTCATGGAAACTGATATAAGGTAAGGAAAAGTCATGGAAAAGTCATGGAATTTCATTCCCGCATTTCAGTGGGATCCCTGTCTAGGGACGAGATAAGGTCCAGGTGTTTGTTGATGGGAACTTGGGCATGTGCAGGGGCCAGATTCATGGCCCACATTTTGCCAGATCTCTTTTCTTTGTTCCCTCCCCCCCCCCCCCCCACATTTTTTCCCTTGAAAATTCCAAAATGAGATCTGGGGACGAGATCACAACCGAGGTGCTTAGTGGGTGGAAGTAGGGATTTGAGCAGTTGGGATGGCAATAGTTATGACAACAGCTGCTGATTTTATACTTACTTGTTTTCTCTTTTTCTATGTATTGTCCATTTGTTTTTGTTCCTAGTGTGTAGGAGTGTGAAATGTAGGAACTAGAGACACTTGGCTAGTTTGGAAGCTAAACTAATAATGGAACAATTATTATATGAATTTCAATGTTCACGTTGTCCACAAAAGCCAATACTTGGGCTTTTTGTGTTGTATTTCAGAAGACAACAGTGGACAGGTGGTCAGCTTGGTGGATTTTCACATACATTTTGTTGTATTCTGTAATGAAGCCTTTTGTTTTGTGCCGTCCTCTTCAATGTTGCCATTCTAGTATTCCACTCCCTAGTTTCTAAATGGGACCCATAAAATTCAAGATTGTTATACACAATAACAAATACCCACAAAGCACCTTGCATGTAATTAGACCTTTACAGAGCTGGACATGTCAATACCAGAGTTTTCTGACACTTTTTAGCACATTGCAGCTTTCACACAGTTTTTAAAATGTGGTCTGTGATTGGCTGATTGAACGGATTCATCAGCAAAGGTTTGGGTTAGGGTTAATAGACAATAGACCAGATTTTGTATTCTCAATTGCCGCTGATTTCAGTGACTACAGACTCATTTTTACTGTGTTAGCCTTGATTTGCCATCAAATATTCATAAATACCAATGGGGATACGAGCTATTTAAAATTCTGTGTATGGTTGGAGGTGCGACTTCTACTCCTTCTCGCTAGTAGTTGAGGCTAACACTGTAAAAATGAGTCTGTAGACATTGTAATCAGCGGCAATTGCAAATGCGAAACTGAACGATTACAGACCACTTTCCAACAGCTGTGTGGTGGCTCTACATTTGCGACACTTTCTTGGACACTTCCAATTGAAAGATCGACTGACCAACACACTGGCAAACATACAGACACACAGACCGGAAGTAGCATACTGACAAAGAGACAGACAGACAGATGTAGTCTTTTTGAGTTTGATATTTTATGGCTTAGTGAATGATAAGCATTATTAAATAGAAACCTTTGGTTGTTGAATTTCTAGGTTTTTGATTGGTTCCACAACTGACAGTTATCAGCTCGTGATCCTCAGTTATATCTTATATGGAAAATGGCTGTTTCTGAAAACAAAACAGCTGTTTCTGAAAACGGAAATTGGTTTACACTAAATTCTGCTTGGTTTACTCAAAATTTAAAAAAATTTAAAAAAATGTGTATTGGTATTTAGGAAAACAATTATTTCACTCACACTTGTTGGATATGAGATTATTATAGCCAACTCGGCACTATGTACCTCTGTGGCTATCAATGTGAGTGTGTGAGGGGAATAATTGTTATTAAAGTAATCTTATTCTAAATTTGCAATAACACATTGTTTTACTTTGTGTGCTTTTTCTTTTATTTGCTATTTGCTACGTGTACTTCAAGATTAAAATTATATTTTAGCACATCCTTTATTAGTAATGCGACCTTCGTACTCAGTATACATTGTTGTAAGGCAGGGGACTGACAGTTGACCTGCATTTCCAGGCTGTTCATTTGAGGAAGACAATTACACGATATTTTGTGCCGCACATTCAAGCAAGGTAGGAAGAATAATCTAGTTTACCAGGGGGAGGGATCAGGTCTTGGTACATCCTGATTGCCTCCATAAAATTTATACTCAATGAATTGACTTGGAAAAAAAATAATGAGTGTCATTTTCAGAGTTCCATAACATAAGAACCACTCATGGAATAATCCCCCAAATTTATGACTTTCTCTCATGTTACCATGGCAATGTGTATTTCCAATCCCCAGCATTTCATGATTTCATTTTGAAGTTTTCGTACATTCAAATACATTCAAATATTTTTCTAAATGTTGAATCAATCTGACACATCTGACGTCTGAAACAGTGGTTGCCTCAAGAAAGATGGTTGCCTCAAACATATAAAATGTCTTATGCCTTAAGTTAACGAAAAACACTGACAAGTTTGCAGTGGCTTGGGATGGGCCCTAGGATTTACTGTGAAAGAAGTCTCAGATCAGCTCTTGCTACCTACTAACTTCCTATTAATGGAAACCTTGTGTTTGTATTTGCCACTCCAGAAACTACAAAAGGACTGGGACCCGTCCACCCAAATGATTCCAGAAAGCAATGCTGCAAATGCTAATTTGGCATGAAAGAACAAAACAGAATCATTAGCCTGTACGAATTGTGATGT